>PVJD01010649.1:0-52008 GCA_004026545.1 Mormoops blainvillei
GGGAGGCCTGTGCTCCCGCAGGGCAGCCCTGCCACCTCGCCCAGGGTTGCACGGGGTGGCCTGAGCGAGGCGTTTCCGGCCATTGTCCAGAGCAGGGGCTGGTTCAGGAAGCTGCGATCCCCAGAAGGGGCCTCATGGGGCTGAGGTGGGCTTGGGGACATCCTGGCTTAGGGTCTAGCTGGTGTCATGGGGGCTGAGATGGTGGCCTGTGGCAGCAGCACCGCAGACACCCCAGAATGGGGGTGACCCCCATGCCTGCGTGGGTGCCCGGAGGTGCCGCTGGGTCTGGGGAGGACCACCTTTGCTTACTCGGTCACACGTGGGTGCAAATGGGGCTTGCAGAACAGATGACCAGGGCAGAGACAGTGGGTGCTGCCGGGGGGGCCCAGGCAGAGACCCAGGAAGGCCGGGGGCCCTGCCCCGAAGCACTTGGGGCCACTCAGGTCCTAGCAAAGGTGCAGGGCAGGGGCGCAGAGAGGGCAGTGAGCAAGTGGTGGCCGGGAGGGGCACTCGGCCTCTCGGAGCCTCCATTCCCCCAGTGCCGTGGGCACCCAAGAGGAGCCTTAATATTTAGCAATGGGGGCCTGGTCCTTGTCCTTACGGACGGAGGACACTAGGGCCTGGGGAAGAGTGGGCCTGGGCCCCAGGGACCCTGAATGCACAGCCCAGCCCAGACTGCCGCTCTCCCTAAGTGGGGAGGCGGCGGGGGCGGGGGACCCTGTGCTGCTTTCCTGGTCCTGGTCCTGCCACCCTAGATCGGGAGCCCGGGAAGAACACTGGGCTGGGGACAACTTCCGGGCACTGGGGTGGGACAGCAAGCCATTTCGTAGGGCAGTGCTGAGAACGTGCCGGTGGAGTTCCTGGGACCCCCTGCGCCTCCCGGGGGCTCAGGGGCCGAGTCCAAGACACCCAGGGGAGAGGCAGGCTCCTGTGGGCTCTGGATGCGACCCCTGCCTCCCAGGGTGCCGAGGGGACGGCCCGTGGTTGCGTGGCATCCGTCCAAGGACAGTCTCGGGGGCCTTGGCTCAGGGCCGCCCTGGTCCTGAGGGGCCACGGTCCGGCCCGCGTGCGAGCTTCCTGGTCCGTCCTGGATCCTGCCCGCATGCGGGTGCGGCGCAGCCCCAATGCTCTCCTGGGGCTGCGGTCAGGCAGACGCCACCAGCTGGGGGCGAAAAATGGGGCAGCTCTCCCAACAATTAAGCCCAGCCAGCCCACTCCCAGGCGTGCACTGAGAGAAGGGGATGTACGTGTGCACACACTAACACGTACACACAGGCTCACAGCAGACAGAGGAACGAATAAAGAAGATGTGGTCCATCCACACAACGGAGCCAGTGTTCGTAGGGAGGAACGAAGTCCCGACACCCCACAACACAGGTGGACCTCCACACATCCTGCTCACGGGCAGGCGCCGGGCGCTGCGTGGGGTCCCCCTTACATGGGAGCCCCGCGCAGTCTGCAGAGGCCAGGAGTGGGTGGTGGTGGCCTGGGGCTGGGGCACAGGGGATTTGTGGGGGTGACCGCTGCAGGACACGGGCTTCTTCGAGGGGGATGAAAATGTTCTAGAATCGATTCTGTGATGCCTTCTCAACGCTACAACTTGGGCTGAAATCCACTGGATTGTGCGCTTGAAATGGGTGGATTGTGTAGCGAGTGAGTTGCATCTCAACAAAGCGGCCACATTTAGAAAAAAAAGCGAGCGTTGGCTGACCCCTGGTTCTCACTGAGCCAGGGCTTCTCCTGTGGCCCTGCCTGAGGTCACGCAGCTCCAGGTGACAGAGCCGGGCTTGTGGCAGAGTACCTGTTCGTCACCTGTCTCCTGACTCCATGAGACCGGTGTTAACTTCCCCAGTGAGGCGTGGGGCGGGGCGGAGCGGCGGGTCCCGCCGAGTGCGGCGGGGTGGAGGGGCCGGTGGGGGGGCCAGGCAGGCAGCAGGTCCCGGGCGGTCTCTCCTGGGCCTGGTGGGGAGCCCTGTGCCTTGCTCATCGGTCCTCTCCAGAGAGGACCTGCATCCCGTGGCCCCCAGACAAGGCTCTTCCCCTCTCTGAGCCTCAGTTTACCCACAGGGGAAAAGAGGGTGCAGCCAGGTGGTCTCCGAGACACCCAGGGGCAGAGGCGGCCTCACACCCCTCCCCCAGCAATGACACATTTGAGCTTTTGATCAGGAAAAGAGCGGAGACTAAATTTGTAACGGGGCCAGGCCCCCCCGGCCCCCTGACGCAGTTCCCCTTCCCCTCCGGAGGGGCTGCCATTGTCCTCGCGGCCTGGCCCCCGATCTCCCCTGCACACTCACTTCCTGTTTCCTGGCTGAGAGGAAACAGAGATTTCTGGCTGGGCAGCAAATGCTGGCCTTTTTTTTTTTTTTCTTTCTTTCCCTCTTTACATTTTTAAGGATATTAAAAAATAATGATAACAATAGGCAGCTTCAAAGCTGAGGATCACGGACTGGGAGGACTGGAGGAGCCCCGGGGCCACCTACCAGGGGCTCAGGGCTCTGAATTTGCAGGGTTGGGGTTGGGGGAGGGCGGTGACAGGCCCCTTTGAGAATCTGGTGGAAGCTGTAGAGACCCAGGAACAAACTGTCCATTGTGACAGCGTTTAGAGACACCCAGATCCTGCCCAGGGCTCCCCCAAACCACCACTCCCTGATCTGACACAGGGGGAAACTGAGGCAGAGACCTCTGGGGGCATGTAATATCCATTGCCGCATTGGAGCCCAGGGAGGGGACTCTCGCACGCCTCCCAGCAGCACCCCCCGGCTGCTGGGGTGTTGGGGACAGGGGTCTGCCCCAGCACAGGGCCGCTCGCCCCACCTCACACAGCCCCTGTGCCCCTGCGCACCCGCCCCCCGCGGTCTGGGCCTCTGGGGGGGGGGTCAGGCTCTGCCGTGACTATCTCCGTGACCCTGAAAAGTCACTCCTCCCCCGTAAACGGGGTCAGGCTGTGATGTCAGCCTCACAGAGTGCTGATAGCCTCCAGGGAGCGCAGTGCCTGCGGCCTCAGCGGCCTCTCTTGTCGTTGTCCCCACCCCCACCCCAAAGTCTCCCGAGGGCCTGGCCCCGAGCTCTCCCTCAGTGGGCTGGGGGGGGGGGGACAGGATGGCCCCAACAGGGAGGGTGGGCTGCTGAACCGGCACCCCCTCCGCGAGCCTCCCCGCAACCCCATTCACAGAAACTTCCCTTTCCGTCACCGGAGATAAAGTGTTTTTTCCCTTCACCTTTAACGGCTGCCCCGTCCGCCCAGCTTAGCAAACGGCAGCCAGGCTGCAAGCCCGGCTTCCGCGCAGGGCGCCGGGCGGGGGTGAGCCCCTCCCCCGGCCCCCACGGCGGGGGCGCTCCGAGGGCTGAGCCCGGGCCCTGGGGCCTGCAGGAGCCCCGGTTCCAGACGAACCGGGGCACGGGGACGAGCGGGGCTGTGAGGCTGAGGGCGGGCTGGGGTGGCCCTCGAGGGCCTGGCCACAGCCCCGGTCGGGCTGCCCCTGCTCAGCAAGGGTCCCGCCGCCGTCAGCCCGACCACCCTATAAGTGCCCACCTCGCAGCTGTAGTCAACACGTTGACCCCGACCTAGCCTACAACTCTGGAGACAAACATTTCAGGGGGGCTCTTGGGGACCAGGGACACGCTGCCCACCCACGGCAGAAATTACACCAGGGGACTGACCCCAAGCACCACCCCAGCAGGCAGCCTCTTCTTTCCGCACCTCCAGATCACTCGCGCCCTAGCCGGTCACAGCGCCCACAGCGCAGGCCCTCGGGGACTCAGACCCTGGGTCTGGCACCCTGGCGTGTGCTCCCTGAGGGCCTGCGGCCGCTCGCATCCCCACCAGGCGTCTCCTATGAGAGTTTCCGCAAGGAGGAAGTCTGCGGCCCAAAAAAATAAGATTTTCTTCATCTCCCTACATGAAAGAAATAATAATACAGCAACGCCAACTGCAACATTGTCAGAATAGCTAAAGTGACAAAATGGACAATTGCAAGTGGTGACGAGGAGGCGGGGCAGCCGGGCGCCCCGCACGGCTGGTGGGGTGAGCGGGTGAGCTGCACAGCTTTCGGGTAGCGCTGGCCTCACACCTCTCCCGGGAGCAGCGATTCCTGGGGCAGTCGCAGGTACAGGTTAGCCAAGAGGGACACACCGACATGCATCTGCCGGGAGGCTGGCCTGGACAGGTTCAAAGCAGCCCCGTCGGTGACACACGAAATGAGCAACAGCATGGGCGGGAGTGTGATCCCTTCTCCCTGGGGACAAACAACAGCCGAAAGTCACAATAGTGACTCACAGATGTGCCGTTGGGCAGATGAGGCCAGATACAGCGTGGGCACTGAGAAACCCCCGGACTTAAACTTTGACCCCAGCACGACCATGCCACAAGACGCCGGGATGGGGTGGCTCCTGGGGTGTGAGGGCAGGACCCTGTCTCGGTGGCAAGCCGGCTACACGGACGTGCCCAGCACATGAATGTTCATGGGCCGTGCCCGTCTCCTCAAGGTCTCACCCGCAATGCACGCTTGCAAACCACCTCCGGGCGGGGGGTGGCCGTCTGGGTCCGCCCTTTGCACACCTGCAAGGGTTTGGTTCTGTCCTGGTGCAGGCCAGGCAGCAGCCAGCCAGAGATGAGGCCCCTGTCCACTCCGTGGGGCTGGTGCCCAGGCTGCCGTGTGAGGGACCGGACTTGGTCTGAGTGCCATGGGGAGCCCTGGGGAAGCTAAGGCAGGGATGTCACGAGAAGACCGAGTGTCACCCTTCACAAAGCTCCCTGACCACTGGGGTGGGGGCGGGGGTGCCCGGCAAGCTAGGGGGGAGGCCATCAAGGGGGGAAGCATGGGGGCCTGGGTTAGGATGGGGCAGTGGCAGGAGGGCCGTATTCTGGAGGCGGAGTCCACAGAGACCTTCTGGGAACCAAGGACGGGTCGTAGGGGCGAATGTGGGAAGGCTGTTTCCAGGGTCTCCACAGGTGGTCCCCGGGAAGCACAGCCAGGGCTTAGCGAGAAGGATCCAAGGGTCCCCTGAGGGCCTCCTGCTGCCCAGGCACCTACTGACCCGCCCCGGACAAGCACCTTCCCCTGTGAGCCTCGGTCACATCATCTGAAAGTGGGTGCTTCTCAACTCACGTGCGTTCCGCGGTGAGCGTGCCGCAGGGTGGCGCCGCCAGCACGGGGTGATTCTGACAGACACGGAAGGTGGGACAGGGGAGGGGAGGGGGGAGCCGAAGGCCCCAGGCACCCGAACAGACCTGGTGTTCCCCACCGAACCTGTCCCCTTTAGGGCCTGGCCCCGCTCAGGTGTGGACAGCACATTCGGCCCAGGGGTGCTGGAGCCCCGCCATCCCTTCAGCCCCCCGGGAAGGGTCGCAGGGCCAGGTCATCCCTTCACGAGGGTTCCGCCACATCTGGCGTGAAGCTGGGCCCCGCCGTGGATGACAGGGCCATCCTGTCCCTGAGCCCAGCGGTGCCGGGTGATAAACAGGAAGCTCATCTCTCCCCTGTGCTGCTCCCCGCTCTCTTCCCTGCCGCAGGGCCCACACGCCCCCGGGGCCCCTCTGCCTCTCGCAGCCCGCCCGAGATGCCCACGCGGGCTTCTGCCGGGGGCTTGGTCCGCCCTTTCCTGGGGTTGGAGAGGCCAAAAGCTCGTCAGTGAGGGGTCCCAGGAGGGTCGCAGGAGGCCCCGGGAGACCCTGTGGACCCCTGACCAGCACGCCCTGGGAAGGTAAGGCGGCGCGGCCCCTTTCTGACCTAACTCCCCTGGCAGCTGGGCGAAAGCGGCAATAGCCTCGCTCTGCTGACCGTGGGGCAGATGGGGAAACTGAGGCCCAGGGTGGGCAGAGCCTCCAGCAACAGAAGCAAAGCTAGCACCAGAGTGCCGGGGTTGCCACCTTGGACGCCACACCTGCAGGCGGTGGGGCTCCAGGCCAGGTCTCTGAGACACTCGAGTGTGGACAGCCTGGACCTCCTGGAGGTCACTGACCAATCCCACCCAGTGGCTACCTCTGTGCTGGGTCTGGGAGGCGGGTCACACTGCCCTCTGGGGATGCAGGTCTGGGGGCGGACACCCAGTGAGCAGGCTGTGTGATCCATAATCCTAAACAGGCGCCGTCGGGGTGGGCTTGGGGCGGGGGCATCCCTGCCTGCCCTAGATGGAGCCCCCTCCAACCCGGAGTGCAGAGCGAGCTCACCATACCAGTACTGGGGGGCCCCATGGGGCGGAAAGTGACACTTACTGGTCTCCAGCCCATCAGGCCCCCCCCGCAGTCTGAGAGGGTGTCAGACAGCAGCCACCTGTGTCCTCGGCCTGCACCCACACACCCCGTCCCGGGTAGCCCCCTGCCCGTCCCTGACGTGCCCTGGAGGGCGGCAGGACCCCAGCCCGAGCAGAGCACAGGGTGGGCTTCAGGCAACTGGACAGGGCAAGGCTGCTGCTGGGGGGGCCTTCATCCAAGGCCTCCCGTCCTTGGGTTGGTTCTGGTCTTGGTGGCAGAGCCTGTCAGGAGGGGACCATGGAGCAGTGGGGACCCACAAACCAGTGGGCAGCCGTGGGGGTGCTGACGCCAGGAGCCGGCACCGGAAGACTGAGCTCCGCAGGACCCGGCCCTCCGCCTGCTCTCTGCGTCTGGACCCACCTCTGGGGGCCAGGAACCTTCCCAGAAAGTCCCCTAACATGCCGTGCTTTGGCGGGGGGGCCCAAGAACACTCTCACTTACCTGGCTAATTAGCAACTGTCAGCCTCAGCCCCTCCCCTGCGGGGACATGTCTGACAACTGGGTGGGGGCTCACTGAGAGCAGGCAGGGACCGGGGACAGGACAGATCCATCCTGTCACCTGGCTCTGCCCCCCTGCCCGCCGGGCCCAGTCTCCCTGCTCTGGGCCCATTTTTCTGTATGTGCACAGAAAGGGCCGGTGCAGCAAGGCCTGGTGTCTGCTGGCTCTCCCGCCCAGGGGCCCGGGGTCTGGGCCGCGTGAGCGCCTCCGGGGAAGCCCCGATGGCCCTACGCTCCGGCAAGTCCCCTTGGCAGGACGCCCTGGCCCCTGTGGGCAAACGGACCCGCTGGTGGGAGAACGAGGGGGTCTGAGTGAGGAGAAGGGGTGCCCAGGGTGCGGCCACTGTGGGCCGGAGGCGGGAGCAGGCACCCGGGCAGAGGCTCCCAGGCTCACTCAGGCCATCGACACCCAAGTCCCAGGAACCTGCCCTGTCACAGCAACCCTAGTTCTGGTGCCTCTCTCATCCCATGAGGGAAAGGCCCTGGGCCCGACTGCAGCCCTGCACCCACGCACGCCCTTCCCGGCCGGGGGGTGGGAAGCGGAGCAGGTCCCTGAGGACTGTCGAGACCTACCAAGCGTGGCTGAGCCCCCCTCCTGCCCTCAGTGTTCCAGTGGGGAATTTCCCAGACTGCTCCCACCCCCTCTTGGCCAGGACATCAGCTGGGTGGGGCCGGAGCGGGGTGAGGGCCAGCGGAGGGACTCAAGGCCAGGCCCTGGGTGGGTGGGGGCTGACCTCGCAGCAGGGCCCATGCCCAAGGATAGCCACTCTTTGGCCTGGTGCTCGGCCGACTGTGTGGTCTGGGCAGGTCCTCAGTGGCGGCCCCGCTCCCCCTGGACACCTGTCACCCACCGTTACCGTCGCTGAAGCTCGGCCTGTGAGACCCCAGCACAGCGCCTCCTAAATGAGGGGCTCAGGGCCAGACCGGGGGGCTGGACCACCCACCCATCTGAGGAAGCACCCTCTTTGGCCACCCGACGGCTCCTGCACCGCTTCACCCCCACCCTGCAACCCTCAGTCTGCTGGAGGCGGGGCGCAGAGAGGCCGCAGAGCACGCTGTGCCTAGGAGAGCCCCCCAATGAAGGGTGGCGGGGGCCCCCGCCCCGCTGGCACACATTGGGGTTCTGCTGCGTGCCCGGGGGGCAGTCCAGGGCCACAGGACCGATGGGCCTTTCTGTGGAGTACCATAAGCCTGGTGGGCCTGTGGCCCCGGGAAAGCCCTGGTGCCAGCGTCCCCTCTACCACACCCGGCACCAGCCGGGTCCCGGGGTCGCCGGTCGGGCTGTGACTCTCCAGAGTCTGGTCTCTGGCCGCTTCAGGGTTAGACTCTGAAGCCCGAGGGGCAGGTCCCCTGCCCCTCCCGCAGCTCGACCAGGCCCCTCCCTCGACGGCCCCCCACCGGCCCTCGGCCTCCTGTTTGTGTGCTGACAGATCCCGTTATCAGCGGAGAACACACACAGGAAGTCCGGCCGGGAAGGGCCCATCCCAGTCCCGATTTACACGGGACGGAGCATAAAAAGCCGCCCTTCCTCGCCCGGGAGGAGCCTCCCTGCCCCAAGCCGCTGTCCAGCATGCACGGCCTGGGCTCTAGCGGACAGGCCCGCAGGCGGCTTCAGGAGGAGCCTCGGGGTGGCTGGCCAAGGGTAGGGGGCGCCCTGGCCCAGGAGGCAGCTTGGCGGCCATGGCCCAGCCAGGGGCCGGGGCAGCATCAGGTATGGCGGGAGCGCCTTGGTCGGGCAGGGAGCAGGCAGAGTGGGGTGAGTGGCCCTCAGCTCCTGCTGACCACAGACCCCGATGGCTGAGCTCTCCGGTGCCATCTCATTGTCCCCCCGTTGGCGTCATCCCCACTGCGCAGAGGACACCCAGACCCGTCGGCTCAGGCGCCCACTGGTGGGTAGTTCAGTCTAGACTGTGCTTTGGCCTGCCTGGCTCCAACACTCGCTCCTGGGTGGCCTGGCGGCCACTGTGACCCCTGGAAGGAGCGGGCACGCGTAGCTGGCTGCGCTTTGTGTCCGGGGGAAGCCCAGCTCGGCTCACCCCTCCTCAGACCTGGGCATCCCAAGGGGGCACCCCCCGAGGGTGGGCGAGCACTCCCTGGGGGACAGGAACCCCCAAACCTGATCTGCGACCGGGATGAGCTGTGAACACTGGGGGCACTGAATATGGGACTAGGAGGAGTCCCCCAACCCCGTTCCACTGGCCTGGCCTCGGGGGTCCTCGGGCAGAGGGACAGCTTGGTGGGGTGTGGTATGGGCACTTTGCCGGCCCCCCTTGGACCCCGGGGGAGGTCCAGTTCTCCCTCTCTCCACCCTACCCGGAGCAGCCCAAGTGCCCACCCAAACGCCCACGCAGGAGCGGGAGCCTCCCCGGCCCTGGCTGCCCACCGTCCCAGGGACGGCCCAGGTTTCGGGGAGAAGGCAGGTGACAGACGGGGGAGGACAAGCTGGTCCAGCCCCCCAGGCCGCCCTTTCTGCTCAGGCGGGAGGCGAAAGGGTCAAGTGACTGGCAGCTTCAGGGACAGGACGGGGGCAGGAGACAGGCCCTCAGAGTCCCCCGCAGTCCAGCGCTTAACTCTTTACTGCCTGGGGCTGGACGGGGGCTGCTCTGCTTGGGTTTGGGGGCCAGGAGACTAAGGCCTAGGGTAGAACCCCCCACAATGAGAGGTGGTCAGCAGCAGCTGTCCCACTGCCCTTGGACCATCTGCTGGGGGCCTCCAGGGCCCCCTGGTCCAGGGTAGTGGTCGCTGAAGGGCAGGGAGGAGAAGCCTCTTTTGGGGTGCCCTCCCTGCCCTTGGCTCCCAGGCACCGAAGGAGGCCTGAGTCAGCTCCCCGCGGCTTCTGGCTGCGGCGGAAGCCCTTCCCTGTGAGTCCGCAGGGCCCTCACCCAGCACCTGGGCTTCGCAGAGACTTGGGGCCACCCACACTGCACGTTTCCGTCCCCGGGGACCCCAGGGCAGGAAGCCAGGGCCCATTTGACAGATGGGAAACCTTGTCTGCCTCCAGGCGGGGTGTTGTGAGCTTTGGTCGGATCTGGGAGGCCCCGTCAGCTCGGACCGTCAGGAGGTGGGGGTCTGTAGGCCAAATGCGGCTGAGGTCCCACGGTGGCATCCAGGCTGGTCTGCAGCCCCCTTCGCAGCCCTGGGCACAGTGACGGCCAAGGCTGGGCGCTAACCCTCGCTCTGTCTCTGACCCGCAGAGCCCAGCACAGGGGGGGCTTGGGTGGCCCCCACCACCCAGAAGAGCCGCTGTCACCATGTCTGGGGCATGACGGAGCCCCCTTCTCCAGGTGAGTCCCACAGCAAGCCCCAGGGGCGGCGGGCGGCAGCAGGGGTCTGGCTGAGCCTGGGAATGTTTGACGTGCACATACACTTAGGTGACCAGGGCCCAGGCTTGAGTTTGAGGGTGGACACTGCCCAGGGGCACAAACCTAGAGCCTCCTGCACAGTGACAGCTGTAGTAATCACGGCACAGAAACGACCGCGGTGATACCAGCTCTCAGGTAGGGTGCGCCCGGTTTCAGACATGCGGGCCACGGTCTGTCGGCGGCCCTGCCCCTCCTGGCCGCTCTGCCACGTGGGGCTGCTTGAGCCCACGTTACAAATGGGTACATGGAGCCGAAGGAAAAAGGCTGCCCAAGAGTCCCAGCGGTGACGGTGGGGTGGGGGCAGCCCCCCGCGGGCCTGAGGAGCACTCAGACATCGTCCTGAGTGTCCCGAACAGAGGGTGCTAACTGGGCACCCTGAATGGGCTGCAGGGTTGGTGCCACACCAGGACCCAGCCGTGTGTTCTCGAGGGAATACGGGGCCTCTGGGCTTCAGGATGTCAACCCCACGCGGGGCTGCAGAGCGCTGTCAGCTTCAGCCCAGGAACTGGCTGCCCCACGGTGTGGGCTGTCCCCTGCGGCTGGTGCTCAACCTGGGGCGGCAGGCGGGGGCGTCGAGGGCTAGCCAACCCTGGCCGGTGTGGCTCTGCACGCGGCCACCGGGTACCTAACTTGCGTCTCAGTGCTGTGTGCCCGGCAGCCGTGCCCCCCACTGCGGGGACTCAGCGGGCTCGGGAGGGGCGACGGCGCTCGGAGGCCATTGTGCATCAGGCGCCCCGGGTTCTAGCTGACTCACTGCCCAGCCCTGGGGCTCTGTCCGCCGCGGGGTCTCAGTTTCTCCATCCGCGCAATGGGGCCGGAGGGCATGCGTGGGGCTCCGAGCCCACCCCGGGGCGGAGGAGGGGCCCGGAGGGCCAGGTGGGGCGGGGCCGAGGCGGGGCGGGGCCGGGGCCCCTCGGCGCGGTGGCGGTGGCGGCGGCGGCGGCGCGTGCGCGCCCGGATCGGGCGGTGAGTGCGGAGGAAGCGGGGCGCCGGGCGGGGGGCGCGGGGAGCTCCCAGGGCGGAGACCGTTCACCGCTTGGGCGGGGGATAGGGGGAAGGGTCGGGGACATCGCCGCGCGCGACTCTGGGGAGCGACCGCCGAACGACGGCGGGGAGCCGGGCGGTGAGCGGGCCGGGGCGCCGGGCGCCGCCACGCGGAAAGCCGCCCCCCTGCTCGGCCGGGGTCCCGCGGCCGGCTCTGCAGAATGGGCCCAGCGTCCTGCGGGAAGCGCGCCCCCTGCCGGCGACGGGCGCGCCGCACCGCGCGGGGGCTGCCGCAGCCCCCTCACCCCGCACCTGGGCCCTGCTGGTCCTCGGGGGCCTGACTCAGGGCCTCGCAGGCCCCGCACCCCGCAGCCCAGGGCAGCCGGGCCGTCTGCGGGGCGGAGGGTGCCGCTGCATCCTCACTGCCACCGCTCACGAAGCCGACCTGCCTTACGGGGCGAAGGGGAGGCGGGGTCGGGCGCCGGAGAGGGCACGTCCCGTGAGTCGGTCTTGTCTCCTCACGCCGCCTCTTCGTGCCCCACTCTCCATGGGTCCTACCGTGCAGACCACCCCTCCGGTGGAAAGGGTGGCCCAGGACCATTGGCCAGCCGCAGAGTCGGGACCAAGCGTCCCCGGGTGGGGGCTTCGGGGCACGGGCCAGGCAGGCGGGAGGGGAGGCGGTGGGCAGGGCTCACGCTGACACTCGGAGGGGACGGGACACTATTGCTTACGGACCCAGAGGCTCGGGGCCACCCCTGCCCTGACGCCCGGGCCCCAGCAGCGCTGCAACACCAACGGGAAATGAGATTTTGCCAGCCCAGCACTGGCCGGGCAGTGCCACCAGCTTCCTCCAGTCTCGGCGAGCGGCCTGACCCTCGCGAAGCAGCTCGAATGAGAAGGGTGGGTGCTGGAGCGGGCGTCCGTGAAGGCCCAGCAGGCCCGCCAGGGTCCACCCCAAAGTTCATCCACCACCGCGCTGGCCCCTACCCAGAAACTCTGAGAAGCCGGGTTGACCCCAGACTAAGTCCTGACACCTCCACTGCCCCCTCCCCCACTCTGGGGCCCCACAGAGAACAGGAGGGGCAGGAAGGACCCCGCCAAGGTGGGCTCTGACCGGCGGGCTTGGTGGGTGTGGAGGGCCCAGTCACAGCTCATGTGGTCCCCGTTCATGGGACTGACCGTCAGAGCCAAAGGAGGGGCCTCTGGGCTCCCGTGGGTGTCTTTGAGGAAACCAGCTCCCTGAGGAGATGACACACACACACACACACTTAAGCATGTTCGGTACTTTTTCCTACTGGGGACCCTGCAGGGCCCAGGGCAGCCCATGCGGTGGTAGGGACCCTGGCCCCTTCGGGACCTCAGGCGGGGCACCCAGAATGGTGGGGATGGCCCTAAGCTCCACCGGCGTGGGGGGTGGGGGCGCTGCTCCTGCCCCCGCCAGGTGGGTGCACCGTGGGCCACCTTGTGGGAGCCCTGGAGGCTGTTTGCATGACACTCCGGACGGGTTCAGTCCCCAGAACAGGAGCCCCCCTCCGAAATGCAGGCTCTCACCCTCCGAGGGCCAGGACATGCCGTGTGTGCCAGGTGCCCACGGCCCTGAAGGACCCCCACACTGCCCATGGCTGGCTCCCCACTGGAGGACACTGGAGGCCGGAAAGGCCAAGCCAGCTGGGCCGGGCTCCAGCTCTGCCCACCAACCCCCGTTTGCGGACTGAGATTGGGATGCCAGCGCGCCTTGCCCCGCTCTGCCCTGATGAGGGGTTGCTGAACTCTGCCAGGGAGGGCCAGCTGGTCCCAGTGTGCGCCCTGGGCACCCCCACCCCCACCCCGGGGCCTGCCCTGCGGCCTTGGACACTTTCTGTGTTCGCCCAGCTGAGCCCGGCAGGGTCCTGGGGCCTCGGCCCACGCTAGGTGCTGGCATCCATGCCCAGGCCCCAGACGTCACCGTTCTGTGGTGCCCCATGGGCCGTGTGTGTGTGTGGCTGGCAGGGGCCAAGCTGAGGGGACCGTCTCCCCAGTAGCATGGGCTTCTGCGGAGGGACCTACAGGCCCTGCCTTATGTTCCAGGCCACCCTGAGGAGAAGGCCATCCCGCCTGGAGACACAGGCCATGTGGGGCTGCAGGGAGCTACCTCTGCTGTGGTTCCTGGTGCTGGCAGCGGGCGGCACGGAGCCCGTCTACAGGCCCGGGTGAGCCCTCCCCCCTCCCCGGGGCAGCCATGCATGCCTGGCGGAGCACCCTCAGCCACCTGGGGGCGCCCAGGGGCTGTGGCACTTACTGGTGGTGGTTCAGGGCTGGGAGGGCGGCCTGGCTCACTGCCCTCCCCCTCTAGCCGCAGGGTGTGCGTTGTGGGGGCGCCCAGGGTCCCCGTGTCCGAGTCCTTCGTGCAGCGCGTGTACCAGCCCTTCCTCACCACCTGCGAGGGGCCCCGAGTGTGCAGCACGTACCGGTGAGTGCCCCTGCCTGCCACACAGGAGCCCTGGGACCCGGGGGGCGGCGGCACACCCCGAAATGGGAAACCAAGGCCACGTCCGAGCCAGTGGCAGATACCGATGCCTGTTTGAACATGGTCGCAACAGTGCCGTGGTGACTCCAAGCATCACTCCTCGCTCGCATGTACCCACCCCCCCCACCGTTTTTAGAAGGGTCCTCCATCTGGTCTGCCCCCTGCCGTTTCGGGGCATTAACACCCCCTCCCGGGCATCACTGGCTACAAGTTCTGTACCCCTGGGAGGACTCCTGCTTCTGCCATCAGGGGTCACAGCTGGAGCTCCTACCCCTGTCTGTCCCTCACCACAGTGTCCCTGCAGCCTGTGTCTGTGGGAGGGGCACGCCTCTTTGGTTCTCAGCAGTGGACATGGGCCTTAAAAACACGTTACTTTCTGCAAGGTTCTGTAAGACCTGCTGGCGGAGCGGGGCCCGCATGGGCGGGGTTAGGCTGGGGATCCGGGAATGTGCCAGCGCGGGCCAGAGCCCTGCTCCCCGTGGGCAGCTGCTTGGTCGTCTTCTCCAGCCAGAACTTTGGGAAACGCAGTCTCCCTGTGCCTGTTGTCCAAAGATGGGGGACGCAGTCACCACCCCGTACGGCAGCCCCGCCTGCCAAGGGAGCCCGGGGGCCGGTCTCAGAGGCTCCCAAGTGGAAGCTCGAGCAGCTGTGTCTGGCAGAGCACCCTCCGCAATCTGGGGGGACCTAGGTGCCCACCCCTGCGATAGGAGGCTCGGCCGCTGGCGTGTGGATCCCGGGACCCCCTCCGCTCTGGCAGGCAGAGCCGGGCTCTTGCGAGGCCTCAGGGTCCCAGTCAGCACCGCGGCACAGAGTCGGGAAATGGGCCAGGCGGGGAGCCTGAGGCGCTGTCCCTGGGGGCAGGGGACCTCTGGGGACATGCTCGGGTGTCCTTGTCCACTCGGGGAGACTGTCTGTGTGGCTTTTGGAGGACTTGGGACCCGGAAGGCGGGTGGGGAAGGGGTCAGGGCACTGCAACCGGCGTGTCTGCCGACAGGCCTGGGTCCAGAAGGTGTGGTGGCACCCAGCGAGGCCACCTGTCAGGGCTGGGCCCCTCTGAGCTGCCTGCCCCACCCCCAACAGGACCATCTACAGGACCGCCTACCGCCGAAGCCCTGGGCCGGCCGCCCCCAGGCCTCGCTACGTCTGCTGCCCTGGCTGGAAACGGGCCAGCGGCCTCCCCGGGGCCTGCGGAGCAGGTGAGGCCCGTGGCGCCGTGCATTAGCCGGGACGGTGGCCCCGTCAGGCTGCAGCCCGCCCCACTGCCCAGACCGGGGGAAAGCACCTGCCGCCTCCCGAAACCGGAGCCCAATGCCTCTTCGCTGTATGACACCCCTTCCTGGCTGCCACGCCTGGGGACCTTCACGAGTTGGTGACAGGCCTCCACCTCCCACAGCAATATGCCAGCCACCATGCCAAAACGGAGGGAGCTGTGTCCAGCCAGGCCGCTGCCACTGCCCTGCAGGATGGCAGGGAGATACGTGCCAGACAGGTGAGGCTGGGGGTCGCCCTCCCTGAGGGGGGGCTCCTCCGGGCAGTCCATCTTGAGGGGCTTCAGTGTGGGCACTGGCCCTGTCTGACACCTGTTTCCCCACAGATGTGGATGAATGCAGTGCCGGAGGGGCTGGCTGTCCCCACCGCTGTGTCAACACTGCCGGTAGTTACTGGTGCCAGTGTCGGGAGGGGCACAACCTGTCTGCCGGCGGAGCGCCAAGCCCGCCCAGGAGAGGGACCCCCAGGGTGGCCCCGAACCCCACCCGAGGTAAACCCCCCACTTGCTGCTGCACCTGGGCTCGGGTGGGGAGGGCCCTGGGTGCTGGTGTGGGGGGCACCAGAGGGCAGCTGGCCCTGGGCTGTGGTCTGCTCCCCGACCCGGGCAGCAGGGGGCTGTTTCACAGAGGGCGGGCGGCTGCGGCGATCCGGCTTTGTGCGGGGCGGGGGGTGCTGCCGGGGGGGCCTCATCTCGGCCAGAGCGTGGCGGGCCCTGTGTCCCTGTCCCGGCAGCCTGGAGACGCTGCGCCTCTGCTGGCGACGGGACATTATTACTTTTGGTACGCGCTGTGACACTCAAACTCGTACCGTGAGTAATAATGCGCCGTCGGCAGCCCAGCCACCAAGAGCGTAGCGTGGACTCAGTGGGGTCCCCTCAGCACGGCGGGGACCTCCCTTCAGCATGGCGGGGACCCTGGACCAAGGGGCTGGTAGGGGTGGGGGGCTGCATTTGCCTAGGGTGGGACCCGGGGCGTGCTGAGCTGGCAGGGCCACCTCCCAGACCTCCAGGCTGCCCCTGGTCGACAGTAGGGGCACAGAATGAGGGGAGGGGCTCACCACGCCTGGACAGGGGCCAGCCTGGGGTGGGGGTGCCAGCCAGGCCTCCCCAACTCAGCACCGGGTCTCCCCAGGCGTGGACAGTGTGGTGGAGGAGGAAGTGCAGAGGCTTCGGACACGGGTGGACGTCCTGGAGCAGGTGAAGCCCTGGGCTGGGGACCCGGGGCCTCAGCCTGTCCCGCCTGTCGTCTCCTGTCGGCTGTGGGGTTCAGCGAGGGTCCCTGGGGGAGGCTTCCTCGATACTGACAGCCCAGTGTGCCCTTGGCCTGGGTTCCATGCCAGGCAGGGGCAGGAGGGGGTGACTGGGACCCCATGACAGGGAGGGTGGAGCTCAGCCCTGTCCCCTTCAGCCACATAGAGAACCTGAACTCAGGTCTAGCCCACTGTGCCTTTGTCCCTGAGGGGACAGAGTGCCCCTGTAGGCCTTTCCACAGGGCCATTGTCCTGACAACCCCGGAGATGATCCAGTCTTGGGGGGCACTATGGGCCGGCTGGCTGGTGTCTGCACTGCTCAACCCCCCCAGTCCTCTGGCTCTCCTGGTGCACAGGCTCCCTCTGGTGGCCATCCAGGGCCCTGCAGCTAGAGCTGGGTCCAGCGTTTGGTGACCCCTTGCTGGCCACAGCGGTTTCTTTAAAGCCTTGTGGGACAGAGCGGGTGGGGGGCTGGCCCAGTGTCTCCTGGGCCCTCACCCATCGAGCCCCGGCGTGCTCCACAGAAGCTGCAGCTGGTGCTGGCCCCCCTGCACAGCCTGGCCTCGCGGGCGCTGGAGCAGGGGCTCCCCGACCCCAGCAGCCTGCTGGCCCACTCCCTCCAGCAGCTGGACCGCATCGATTCTCTGAGCGAGCAGATCTCTTTCCTGGAGGAGCAGCTGGGGTCCTGTGAGTGCCCGGCCCCTCGCCCACCACCTCACTGACGGTACCCCCACGGGAGCCTGCGCTGCCTCCGGCTGGGCCAGTCCTTGCCCAGAGAGGACACAGGGCGGGGTGGGCACCACAGGCCGGGGGGCACGTCTGGCTGGAGTGGAAGGTGGTCGGAGCCGTGACCCCTGATCTCAGCCCCTATCCCCCCACAGGTTCCTGCAAGAAGGAGCTGTGACTGACCCGTATTCCCCCACCACGCTGGGCAGGGCAGGAGGGTGCCCCCCCTGTCCTCACCGAAGACGCAGGGCAGGGTGGGCTGAGGGGCTGTCTTGTATGGAGCCGGCTCCTGCGGCCTGGCGGGCCCATGGCCGAGGGGCGGTACGACAGTTCCCTGCCTGGAGCCCGGGACCCCTGACCGGGCAGCGTGCTGGCAGGGGGAGCCCCATCCCTCACCTTTGTCAGAATAAAATGAGACTTGAAGAGCTACCGTGTGCATGGATGGATTATGGGGGACACTCAGGAGCTGGCAGGGGCCTCCCCCGGGCCCCCACCACGTGCTGGCTGGTGGGAGAAAAGGGGGCGGCCACAGGCAGGGAGTGGCTTCCAGCCCCCTGGGTGCTCCCAGCCAGGGTCTTGGTGCCCCTCCAAAAACGGCTGGAGCAGTGGTTTCTGGGAGAGTGACACTGGCCAGAGACAGCTTCCTCCTGGTGACAGGGTGTCCCCACTCCTAGCCAGAGCCAAAACGCAAACCTTCAGCCTCGTCCCCTAGTGCCTGCCAGACCGCTGGGCATGCCCACTGCCTGCTTTCAACCTTGCCTGTTCAAAGAGGTATCACAGCATGACTGTGGGCCCAGCCTCGCCAGAAAGGGGACACCGGAGGCTGGGGGAATATTCGAGGCTCCCACACTGTGCCCCGGGGAGGAGGTATGGGCAGCCTAGAAGACCCCCTTGTGCTGCCCACCCTCTGAGTGACCACAGCTCACCGAGCACTTCCAAGAGTTCATTTATAAAAAACCACCACGTGTAGTACCAATGCAGCGGGAGCGGGACCTGGCCCCCAGCGCCCGCCCCTCCCTGGCAGCCTGATGCAGGCCGGGCTGGGAGGCCCAGTGGGAGGGTGGGGGGCCTCAGCTCGGGCCGCTTGTCCGGGGCCCCAGGCCTGCGCCTGCACCCGATTCTGAGGCACAGGGTGGATGGGGCCCTGCCCTCCGAGCTTGGGGGGTCTCCGGCTGACTCTGCAGGGACCTCAGCGGCCTGGGTCCGAGGCCAGTGACAGGAAGAGGCCCCCTGCTTCTGGGGCCCCAGCGAAAGCTGCCAGGCCGCGGGCATGGAACACAGTGGTATTTGGCAGCCGAGGCGAGGCATGGCGGGGTCCCTCTGTCCATTTGCTAGCCGGGTCCTGCCCCCTCCGCCCCTCCAGGTCCTGCCTGCCACAGGCCTTAGCTACTCGGTGGGCTGGGCGCCAGGCCCTGCATTGGCCCCATTCTCCTGGGGGGTCTTGGACAAGTGGAAGAATGTGGTCCTCATGGCTTTGTGGCAGGTGTCCATGAGCTGGGGGATGTCGTCGACAGTGAGGCCGCTGGTGGGGATGGCGTCCAGCACGTCCACCTTGATTGTTCCTGTGGTGGCGGTGGGGCGGGTGTCAGCGGCCTGGAGGGCCAGACGCCCCACCCGGGCCCGCTGCCCTGGCTCCCACGCTGTAGCCTCTCCCCACCCCATTGCCAGCGGAATAACCCCCTCTCCTTTGGCCACTGACCAGCCTTCCCTGTGGAGCCCCCACCCCCCGCCCAAGGGCCCAGCTGGGCTGGGTTCCTCCTGGGACACCTGGGCACACGCTCAGGGTTGGGGCGGCTGTGCCCTCCGCCCTAAGCACCACCCACAGCCCAGAACACCCCCTCCCCCGGGAAGTGTCCTCCTGGCCCCTCCCAGGCAGCCCCACCCACGCTCCACCGCCATCTGCATCCTTGGGGTCCTGGCTGCGGGTGGTGCAGGTGGCGGGCTTGGCTTCTCCCCTACTGTCCTTCAACCTTGGGCCCTACCTTCCCACCTGGGCACCAGGGGCAGCATCTAGAGGGAAGGGCAGGGGCCTCGAGCTCTGGGGCCTGTGGGGGTGGGGGTGCCTGGGAGGCTACTGCTCCCGTGAGCCAGGCCTGGACACACGGGCTCAGAAGTGCCCCCAGCACTGGAGCTGCATCCGCCGCGGGCCCCCGGGCTGCGTGCGCAGCCTGGGCCTATGTGTGTGGACTCAGGGCCCCAGCCCAGCCTCTAGGGGCCTTGGCTTCCTTGCTCAGGAAACGGCCCACGACCACTCACCTCAGCCCCTGGCCAAGGGCCTATATCTCTCCCTCCCTTCCTCCCTCCCCCTCTCCTCCAACAGGTCTCTGCATGGCAGGGGTCTGGCCTACAGTAACCACGGGAAATGGGAACTACGTCCCATTAGGGGCCTGGGCCCCGCAGGGACAGGAAGCCATGGGCCATGTGCGGGTGGTACTACCTGAGGTGAAGAGCTTCGTCCTGGGGTTGTAGAAGGAAGAGAAGCTGGAATACACTACAGGGATGATGGGCACCTGTGCACAGAGAGGAGGAAAGCCTGAGATGACCGGGAGTCACCCCCAGACCACCCTGCCTAAGGACGGGTTTGAGGGGAAGCCCGGCCGTACCCCCCACCTGCCTCGCCTTAGAGTTGCCCACAGCACCCGTGGCTGCCAGACGGGGACCGTGTCCGACCTCAGGGCCCTTCCACACGCTGACCCTCCAGTCTGGGACACCCTCTGTGGGTTGGGTGACCCAGAGGGCCATAAACTCATCCTGTACACCTTCCCTCAAGCATCACCTCCTCCAGGAAGCCTTCCTGGATTGGCACATGTCCATCTGATTCATATCTGTGCCCCCCACTGGGTTACCCAGAGGGGCAGGGCCCTGTCCAGTATAGCCAGAGGAGGAGGCAGGGCCTTCTGATATTCCTGGAAAACACCAGGGTCAAGTCCAATGGTGACTGTAAGGTTGGAAATCGTCCCTGGGGTAATCATTAACCCTGGGCTGGGGAGCCCTTCCCAGGCACCAGAAGAGGAGGGGGCAGGCTGAGGGCCCCGGGGGGACGGCCGTGACAGCCAGCGACGTCCAGTCTCCTGGCTGAGGCTGCTGCCGCTCCTCTCCCACCACCGCCACCTCCTGTACCAGGACCCCTCCCCCACGCCACCAGCAAAGGGAAGTGACATCAGCCTGGGGCACGTGGCAGGGTGCCCTGCGCATCCTGGCTGGAGGGGCCCCGGGCCCGGAGGGTGGGAGAGCCTTGCCCAGGCTCCGGTTCCCCCAGCTCCGGGCTCCGCTGCCCGCCTGCCAGCTTCTGCACCCCCAAGGCAGTCGCTGGGGCCTCTGGCAGGAAGCCTTGCTCAGGACCAGGGCTAGGGGGCGCTAGGGGGCGCTAGAGGCCACCTGTCACAGGTGGAAGCCAGGAGAAAGGCCACCGCATCCACCCGACTCCCCTGACCCTATGGTTTCCCTAGAACCCCCACCACACAGGGCACCCTTCACACACCAGGTCTCCCCATAGATGGATAGACCCCCAACCTCTCCTGGCATCACCCCAGGACACCTCTGGGACACACCGCACCCCTAGAGATCAGGAGCGGGAGACTATGAGCTCCTGCCCACGGCACGGCTCACGCAGGGGCCCCGCTCGGCTCCTGCCCAGTCCTGCCCCGCCCCCACCTCAGGCCCTTCTCGCCCACTGCTCACGCCCGAAACCCACGCCAGCCTTGTTGCGGGGAGGTCCCCAAACGAGCACTCGGGGCGACGGCTGCCGCCGCGGCCTCCTCTACCAACCGCCTGTCCCGCGGGTGCCGGTCCCTGAGCGCCCGCTGCCCCAGTGCGCCCGGGGGTCACCGGCAGCCGGCAGCCCACCCGAGCCAGCTTCCCCAGCCCCACCGCTCCGGGAGGGCGAGGCCCCTGCGCACCTGGGCCTGGACCGCCAGGTAGAAGGCACCTTTCTTGAAGGGCAGCAGGTCCCCGTTGTCGTTGCGTGTGCCCTCGGGGTAGATCCACACTTTGAGCTGCAGGGGAGAGAGGAGGCAGAATGCGGGGCTGGGGGGAGGTAGAACCCCAGGGAGGCTGCTCCCCGCCCCTCCTGAGGAGCCCACGTCTCTGCCGAGACTGCCGCCGCTAACGACAGGGAGGCCCTGCTCCCCCCCGCCCCCCGCCCGGCTTTTCTGTGTGCGTTTGCAGACAGGCACGGCTGACAACGTGCCCCCTGTGGGGCTGCTTTGCTGGCTGCTGGTTCCCGCCGAGACAGAGTGTGAGTCTGCGCGCGCCGAGCAGGCCACGGGCCCCGCCCCGCACTCACGTTCTCCTGGGTCATGCGCTCGCCCACTTCGGCCATCACGGTCATGGCCGTCCTGGAGCGCTGCCGGTTGATGAAGAAGACACCCCCGAGGTACATGATCAGGCCCACGGGCCCCGTGAAGAGCAGCTCCCGCTTGGCGATCTGCACGCAGCGCTCGGGGAGGACCTCCATGAGGCCTGTCGTGGGGGGGGCCAGAAAGAGGGGCTCAGAGCCTGACCTGCCTGGGCCGCCCACTGGCCCGGGGAAGGTCAGCCGCCCCCGGGCTCTCTCCTGCCTGCAAAGGGAGCTACACCGAGCTCCCGGTCATCGCGGTGAGCGCGGGGCTGATGACACCGGCGGCCGGAGCCATGGCTGGAAGGTGGCATAGGTCCCCTGGCCCGGGGCAGCCCTCCTTGCCCATGACCCCCACCCGCCAAGAGCAGGCCAGACCCCCAGCGTACCCATCATGTCCAGGATGCTCTGGTGGTTAGACACGATGACACAGGGGTGGCCTGTCATCAGCTTCTCCCGGCCCTTGACGTCAAAGCGGAGGCCGTAAAGGTACTTGAAGGACCGGACGAACCAGCTAATGATGCTGCAGGAGAGACGAGTCAGTGAGCAGAGGTCCGGTGGCCCCTGGGCACCTCGGGATCGGGGGCCCGGAGAGGGACATGGTGGAGCAGGAGACACAGCAGAAACCCCTGCTCACCCTCTCGTGGGCTGGCCACATGGCCCTCTCTCACCTTCCCCTCCAGAGGTCCTGTCCCTCAGGGGCTGGTGAGGGACGCCCCGCCTCCAGCCAGACAGAAGGGAGCCAAGCCTCCGGGGTGGGGGGGGGGGATGCCCAGCAAAAGGGAGGGCACCTGCTTCCCCATCTGCATCCCAGGGGCCTGCCTGTGTCGCCTGCCGGGCCCTCAGCCCACAGCCCTGCCTATTCAGCCAAGTGGGGACCCAGCCGGAAGGGGGCCAGAGGCCGAGAGCCCCACAGATGGGCCGGGTCTCGCTCTCCGCCGTGTGCGTAACGGAAGGACCCACCACAGGAGAGAGGTCCCTGCGCCCACCGACAAGGGCCAGGCCCCCACCCACACACTCTAGGGGAGGAGGCCCAGAAGGCGAACCAGAAGGGGAAGTGTCCATCCCCTCAAGGTAGTACCCCACCAGGAAGTTAGCATCTGTGCCCCGTGGAGACCTATGCGAGGTGATCAAGCTGCTTCTGCAATGTTGGGGACACAGTGCCGAGGGGGCCCCCAGGCCACAGCTCTCACCCTCCCCACCACACACGCAGAGCAGGACCAGCGTCCCCTGCTCACAGAGGAGGACCTGGGCCCAGGCAGGTCACAGGAGAGAGAGCTGTGGGGTCAGGATGCCTGTGGGCCCCCCAGTCACGATGCAGGAGGCTGCCCCAGGCACCCAGGGACTTGAGGGGCCTCCGTGGCACGTCCAGGGGGCTTCCGGGCTTTGGCCGCCCACAGGGACTGCGCCTGCAGGCGGCTGGCTGGCTGCAGAGAACGCAAGGAGGAAGGGTAGCTTCGGCCCCTGCTCTGCAGGGTGATTTGCTAACATCCGGGACAGGACAGGTGCCTTTGGGGGTCGGTCCTCAGGGTGACAGAGCTGAGGTTGAGCTCACTGCTCTGAGACTCCCTGCAGGGCCCCAGGGTCTTTCCCACCCCTGTGGATGGCAGGGCCCTGGAAATTTGCCACCCGCTGACCCAGAGGTTCCTGACACGTGTCTCCCAGAGGATTCCGGTGACCACGGCCCCCCCGCACCCAGGTCCAGGGTCCTGTGGGAAGGAGGGATTTCCCACGCTACACGGGGGGTCCTTGAGAGCTGGCTCTCGCAGGGACCCTCAACTCAAAGCTGGGCTGGGGTTTTAAAGGGGGTGAAATACACAAAACGCTGACCCTCTTCCCCACGTCTCCGGGAGCAGCTCAGCGGCATTCGGTTCGTTCACACTGTGTGCAGCCGCCACCACCATCCTCTCCTGGACTGCCCATCCTCCCAGACGGACACTCTGTCCCCATTGAACACCCACTCCCACCCCTCCCCGCAGCCCCGGCCCCAGGACTCCCTGTCTCTGAGGATCTGCCTTCTGCAGGGACCTCGTGTCAGTGGGACCACACAGGAGTGTCCTTCTGCGTCTGAAAGGCAGGCTCTTAGCTGGCCGTCTCTCTCTCTCTCAGAGCTTAGCTCCTGTGCAGAGGGCAGGCAATTCTCACCGCCTTACGCTGCGGGTGGGGAAACTGAGGCAGGTGAAGGCACAGCGGCTAGCCCCGGGCTGCTCTCACGATACAGCTGGGGCTTCCTCCCCGGGGCCGCCAGCCTCCTGTCCGCCTGATCAGGGCCCGGGCCAGGCTGCAGGCCCCGGGGCCCTGTGAGGACCGAAGGGGACAAGGAGAGGACACAAGCAGGCCATTCACAAAAAGAAAAACGTGACCCAGAGGTTCACCAGCAGTGGGGGAAATGCCAGTCGAGGTAAGGACGCCTGCCCCAGCAGGGTGGCTCGGCTGGCTGGAGTGTCGTCCCGAGTACTGGGAGGTTTTGGGTTCGATCCCTGGCTGGGGCACATACGGGGGGCAGCCAATCAATGTTTCTCTCTCATATCAATGTTTCCCTCCCTCTGTCTCCCTTCTTCCCTCTCAAAAATCAATGCAAACATTTCGTCAGGTGAGGGTTTAGAAAAAAACAAGAACACCTTTTTCTCAACCTTCTGATTAGCCCGGATCACAGGCCGTCACAGGAGGCATCGGGGAATGGCCTGAGACACGCTGGCCGAAGAGGGACTCGCAGACACAGGGGCTTCTGGGGGGGCGGGTGGGCAGTGTCCTCCCAGAGCCCTACAACCCTTTGATCTGGAATCCCCTTTCAGAGGAAGGCTGTCCAGGGAGGGCGGTGGGCGGGCGGGGAGACGCACTCAGGTGTGGTCTGAATTAGGAAAATCTGAAAGCACCGGAAACCCAGACGGGGCAGGAAAACGAAGTAGAGTCCGTGCCACAGCGGGCGGCAGCCGGGGAAAGTGACAACATAGTCCTGTATTTATTATTTATAGCGGAGAGCACTCCTGACTTCTGATCCTATGGCATCTGGTAGGTTCTCTGGCCTGCTCTCCTTATCCTGTGACACACAGACACGCAGGCACACAGGGCGACCCCTGGCAGCAGGATTTGCTGGTTTTTTCCCTCCTGTTTTTAAATTGTGGTAAGACCCTGGCCAGGCAGACAGCTGGTTACAGCATCGTCCTGATACGCCAAGGTCACAGGTTTGATCCCCGGTCGGGGTGTGCGGAAACGCCAACCAACAATGCAGTATCGATAAGTGGAACAACAAATTGATGTTTCTTTCTCTGTCTCCCTCCTTCCCTCTCTCTCTCTCTCTCTATCAGTAAATTAAAAGAAAGTTTTATTGTGGTAAAATACGCTTAATATTTATCACCACCATTTTTTCAGTGTCCAGCTCAGTGGCCTTCGAGACGCTCGGGCTGCCCTGCCACCACCCTCTCGGGGACTTCCTCTAGTTCCCTCTGGTGTTTCTTCCGTAGCTAAGTCACAGAGCTGGCTGTCTGCCGTTACTGTTTCGAACTAGGAAAGATGCTGCGTGTCAGCCTCCACCAGCAGAGCGTCAAGCAGGGCCCCCTCCGCCGCGGCCTGGCCAGGCTGTGCCAGCGGGACCCAAGGCTCGGGAGGGACACAGCCAGCCAGATGGCGGGGGTGCAGGACACGGGGGCTCGCAGGGCAGCACGCTGTCAACGCTTTTACAAATAACTGCACTCACACAAAATGGAAACATACCCCAGCCGGCGCGACTGCCGTGAGCTTCGAAGGAAAGGTGCATTCTGGGAGTGGGAAAGGCCAGGGGTGTCCTTGGGGGACAAGCCATTCCCCACAGGCCACGGCCACGTGGGTCCCTACTGTTCCTTCTCCCCATGTCCCACCCCCGTACTCAAGGCTTCCTGTAACCGTGGAGGGGAAGCATGTACTGCCATTTTAAAGTGCTTGCTCAGCCTCGGCTGGCGTAGCTCAGTGGAATGAGCGTCGGCCTGCGAACCAAAGGGTCACCGGTTCGATTCCCCAGTCAGGGCACATGCCTGGGTTGTGGGCCAGGTCCCCAGTTGGGGGTGCACGAGAGCCAACAACATATTGATGTTTCTCTCTCTCTCTTTCTCCCTCCCACTCTGTCTAAAAATAAAATAAATAAAATCTTAAAAAAAAAAAAAGTCTTTGCTCAAAGACAAGGAAGCAAGTCCAGCTCTGCGGCCTCCCTGTGGTCTGCAGGCGCTTCCGGGCGCCTCCCATGTGCACCAGGCACCAGGCAGAGAGAGCCAGTGGCGGGGACACCCCTACTCTGCGCCAAGCACCGCGCAAGGGCTCCGTGTGAATTTCAGACGCAACCGCACGAGGTCCACACCCTCGTCACACCCGCCCTGCAGGTGAGGGAGGTGAGGCTCCCCACAGTTAAGAGGCTTCCCCAAGGTCACACAGCACGGGGGCCAGGATGGGCCGGAGCCACCTCTTACCCTGGCTTTGAAAAATGTTGAGGGGGGGGGCGGGGGGGGGTAGAGGCTCAGAAATACAAAACTCCAGGAGGTCCTCTGAGTGCGCCCTGCCCTGGGGCCCTCACCCAACCTGCCAGCAGAGCCGGAAGTGGCTCTGACCCCTTCGCCTCCCCAGGAACCGGAGAGCAACTGTCACCCCCAGGCTGCCCAGGCCCAGCCCAGGCCCTGTCCTGAGTGCCAGCCCTCTGTGGCCCCGGAGCCTGGGGCACGTGTCAGCAGCGCTGGCCTGGGACACAGCCACACAGCTCCAGCTGCTGTCCCACATTCTGCAGGTCCCAGCTCCATGACCCTGCGGGGGAGGCCACCAGGGGTGAAGCCAAGGTCGCCTGAAGCCCAGGTGACCGGTGTGAGCTCTGCAGAGCAGGGCGGGTGGCCCCCCAGCAGGCCCTCTCCAGCCGCCTGCAGGAGTGCTGGGTCCTCAAGCAGAGGGGATGCCCTGGCCCACCAGGCCCCTTTCCAGGAGACCTTCACGTGACCTCAAGCAGTTCCCCGAATGCCAGAGAGTCTTCCGTGGCCCGTGGGAGCCCAGATTGGGCCCCTGGCAGCCAGCCTCCCTGGGCCACCTGCCCTTGGCCCCAGGACGCCTGGGCCCCTCTCGAGCTCTGGGTCAGACAGACCGTATTCGGATGCTGCTGACTCCCTCCTCGGCGGCGGTGACCCTGGGCAATGCACCTGGTCTTCCTAAGCTCCCATTTCCGCCTGTGAAAATGGGAGGTATGCCGAGGGGTTGCGCGCGACGAGACTGGGACGCCCCCGAAACCTGTGGGGACCTGGGAGCCCCCGTGATCAGGGGCTGTGATGGCGATGACGCAGAAAAGAACCCAAAATGACCGAAAGCAGGACCCCCCGCCCCGACTCGGCCAGCCCATGGCCGCCTAGCTGGCCCCTGCTAAAGGAAGCCAGTAGGTGGTTCGAGGCTATGCCAGGCTGCCTGCTGACCTCTGCCCTCAGCCCCTGGACTCGGGCTGGGTGGCCCCAGGAGACCTGGGTGGCTGTTTTGGCCAAGGTGTGCCAGTCCCCAGCCAGACCCCACAGAGCACTGGATGAGGTGGAGGTACCCCGGTGAAGCCACCTGGCTGAGGAGGGGCGTTTTCCAACAAGTGTCCTATGAGCTGGAGCACAAGAAGGGGACGAGAGCCAGGGGTGGGATAGGGGCTTCCCGCCTATGCAGACGCCCAGAGGTGCTCAGAGGGGGTGTGCAGGAGCGGGGTGAATCCAGGGTGACGAAGGACATGTTTTCCAGGGAAACCCTCCCAGTCTCATGAAGGAGCAAGTCTCCAGGGCAAAAAAACTGGTGGGAACCCTGGTTTCTGGGCCCAGGGGACAGTCTGTCCCAACAGATCAAGAGGGGACCTCTCTTCAGTTCCAGGGCCCCTGGCCAGACCCCAGGTGCTGTGGGGCTCCCCATGCACTGTGTCCCCATCCAGGCACCACCCCCCAGGACGGCGCAGTTTGTGGCAGCATTGTCTAAGAGCTGGCCATTCGGGATTTAAACCCAGGCCAGTATCAACAAGTCCCCTGGCCTGTGTGGCCTGTTCTCCCCTCCCCGATGTTTGGTGTGGGCACAGTGTACACAGACCCAGTGCCCCACTGCCCTGCCTCCCTTGCAGCTAAGAGCCATGCTGCCCAGGTCCTGGCCACAGGATGATGTGGGAACATGTGGTCCAGTCCCCAGAGGTCCTGCCACAATGGTGGCCTGCCGGACACTGAGAATAATGCGGCCACGGGACAGAGGAGCTGGAAGCTTTCGGTGGCCCCAGGCTGCCCAGCTGTGGTCTACTCCGACACGTGAACAAGTAAACTCTGGTTAAGCCGCTGTTACTAGTGTTTCCAGATCCTGCAGCAGAGCCCCACCCTGACACACGCAGCCTCCCGGGACGTCACTTTCCTCCCTGTCAAATGGGTGTGACGACGGTGTGTGTCTCCCAGGGCACGGAAAGCCACTGGCTGCCCCTCCCCAGTACGGCACACAGGGCACCACCAGCCCGAGGGGGGTCCTCGGTCTCAGCCCCCCAGCCCAGTCAGCCTCTGAGACCCTTCTGTTCCCCTCACCCTTCCAGGCACACTCAGAACTCAAGTCTAAACAACAAAGGCCTCCTTGGGTGCCAACCCAGAGTTCCACGGGGAGAGGCCATTGCCCGGGGGGAGGGGAGACGGGAAGTGGGGGAGAGGCAGAGCAGGGACACCCCCCCCCGGGAGCTCAGGTCTTCCCCAAAGCCCGGTCTCCAGCCCCACAGCGCTGCCCGGGCCCCTGGTGATAGGAGAGCGTGGAGGACAAAGGGAAAGTGCGAGCTCTGGAGCCCAGGTCTACACCCTGGTCCTGCCACGTCCCAGCTCGGGGACCCGGAGGACTATTCCCACCCACCTCCCGGAGGCCTTAGTTTCAAGTTGCCTCTCTGAACCTCAGACTCCTCGTCTGTAAAAAGGAACATATACAATCCATTCCCAAGGCCGGGGCTTCTGTGGTGCGCAGTGGGGCTCGGGCGACAGAAGTGGAGGCTGGCATGGGGTACAGCGGGGCAGCCCCTCCGAAGGCAGGGCGGGACTGCAGACAGCCAGGCAGGCAGGCAGGACGCTCAGGGGTCCCGGGGCAAACTGGGTAGACCTGGCTCGTCGGGCCCAGGAGGGGCCAGAAACGAGGGGCATCTGTTGCTCCGCCCCCCCACACCTGCGCCTCCACCCTCCTGGGCCCTGCCTCTGGACCAGCCACCTAGAGCACCACACACAGCACCTCCTCCTCCTCCTCTGCATTTCTCGGCCCCCACAGCCGCATCCCTCTGGAAACCCACGGTCACAGTCACCCCACCCTAACCAGCACTGGGAGCCGTCGCTGTGGCCTACCCTAGGGTGGCTGGGGGTACAGGCTATGGGTTTCTGGGGCCCCCTGGGTCCACCTTCTCCCTGGATAGCAGACAGAACACCTGCCATTATGTCCTGGAGGGGGCCCCTGTGCAGGGCCTGAGTCTGGGGGCTCCCCTGGGGAGGGAGGGGGCAGGAAGCTCCCACCCAGCACCACCAGGGCCTCAGGGTCCCAAGGAGGACACCCTACTTGGCCAGAATCTCACAGGAGGCGGGCGGGAGGGGGGGGTGCAAGTCAGGCCCTGGGCCAAGGAGATGCCCCCCCCCCCCCCCCCCCCCCCCCCCCCCCGGGCCCGTAGGGCCCGTGGCTCGGCAGGCCAGGCCCGACCTGGTTGGAAACTCCTGACTTAAAACCCCAGGGAGGCAGCTTCGCCTGGAAGACCCAGCGGGGCCTTTTAAAAGATAAGGAAGCACTTATCATGAGGCCACCTGATGGCCCAGGGCTGGGGAAGGGAAGGGAGGGGCACCGCCAGGATCTACTGTCACTCCACTGCCCCCTTCATCTCGGCCTGGCCTGCAAACTTAACCGCAGCCCGGGGCACCCCTGCCCAGGGGTGGCAGCCCGGCCGGAGGAAATACTATTTCTGGAAACAGGCCCTTCCCTTCCCTCCCCAGAGGACACAGGGTGTGTGTGTTGTGGGGCGGGTGAGGAGGAGACTCTTCTGAAAGGTCCTCACCTGGGGCCTGGCTCTCAGGGACACTCCCCGGCCATATTTCAGTGTGTGTGGGTTGAGGGGGGAAATATAGTCCTTATTAAGCACCCACCAGGCCCTCCACTCTGAGCACTCTCGGTGCCATGGGAGCCACCATCCCCTCAAGACAGAGCCTGGGGGCCCAGGCAGCGTGGGCCAGCCCTCGTAGCAGCAGCAGCAGCCCGCCCCAGGTGAAAACAGAGATGCAGAAAGCCAGGAACCCTCACCCACTGCCCTGGAACGACTGGGTTCCGGGCGGCGGGGCTGGGACCAGTGTCCCCTCACCAGGTCACAGCCGAGAGGCTGTTGCAAAACCCACAGTGAAATGTTAGCAACAGCTATGTCCCGCGTCAGATACAGGGAGAAAGGGCAGGAAGGAGCCCCCTCCCCGGCGCTCCCCCTCGCCCAGCCTCTGACCCAGAGAGGTCACCGAGTCTTCCAGTCGGCCCAACCTGAGTCCCCAGGCCACACCCGACCCCTCCCGCCCTCCCCAACGACTAGCGCCGGGTCTGCGAAGCTTCCAGAGGAAAATTCCGGCCGCCACCCTCTTCCTTCACCTGGGCTGAAGCTGGATCCCAAGGGCCCACCCTTGCTCTCCCCATCGCGAGCCTCCCACCTTCCTGATCAGAGGAAGGAAATGGAAGGAGGAACCCGCCAGGGAGCCTGGGACCAGGTGCGTTCATCACCTGCCGGGCAGGTGGGAGGAGGGGTGGGGAGGAAAGGGCCCGCCCGCGCCCCAGGGCTGCGGGTCCAGGCGGGGGCAGTACTGCGCCTCCCCAGCCTCGCTCCCTCGCGGGGAAGCAGAAACGAGCCTCTCCCGGCGTGGCCCGGGTCCCTTCCTCTCAGGAGGCGGAGCCGCGGCCCTCCGCCCGGGACCCCGCACCAAGTGCACCCTCGGCGGGGCTCAGGGACGCGGCGGCGCCGGAGGCCGCGACCTATTTCGATAGGGCCGGCGCGCGGGGACGTCGTGGCGCCGGTTCCCGGAGACCCCCGCCCCTCCTCGCCCGCCCCCCCAGCCACGCGCTCCCCTCGCGCGCCCGCCCCGGAGCCCGGGAGAGGCGCGGGCGGGGCAGGAAGGAGGGAAAGGAGAGAAGAAAGTTGGGGAAGCGGAAGCAGGCGGCGCCGGCGCTCCCCACCGCGGCCCGGCGCTCCCCCCGCCGCCCCGCGCTCCCCGGCCCGGCCGCCCTCTTGCCTCATGTTCTCCACCGTCCGGCCGCCGTGGCGCAGCAGGCAGACAGCAGCGGCCACGATGGAGACCGAGAAGCAGAGCGCGCAGTACAAGGAGATCTTGGCGTAGAAGTTGGCCGTGCGGTTCAGCTGCACGAGTAGCAGCAGCAGCAATAGCGCCGCCGTCAGCCACGGCCAGAGCTCCATGGCCGCGTCAGCGCTCGGCGGCGGCGCCCTCGGGGCCCAGACGGCGCTGGCCTCGGGTTCCCAGCCTGCGCTCCGGCCTCGGGCGCGACGCCGACCTGCGGACTGGCGGCGGCCCCCCCTCGTCCCCGCCCCGCCCGCGCCCCTTATTGCGAGGCCCGAGGGGCGGGGCGGCGCGGGGTGGAGAGAGTGCGCGCGCCAGGGAAGCGGCTAGGTGCGGCGCACCCCGCGCGACTCCCTCGGCCACTCTGTCACCGCGCTCCGGCGCCGCCCCCGTCCCAGGCCCCAGCCCGCCCTGCTTGGTGTCTGCCGCCGGGCCCGGCCCCTCCCGGCCCCGCCCCGCCACTCGCCCCCTTTACGCTGCCGCCGGGTCACCTCGCCTCCCGCGCCGCGTCCCCCTCGAAGCCCCGCATCTCGGCAGCGGCGGCGCTGGGACTCTGGCACCGCCCCCCCCGCAGTCTAGGCCTCCTCGCCTGCCGCGCGTCCCCCACCGCCCGCCCACCCGCCGCCACCGTTTCCCCTGAGCCCAGACCACAGCTCCAAAGGCGGCCCAAGGACGCAGCCACCCATTCCAGCCCCGTCCCCACACCAGTGGGTCCTTGAGCCACACTTGAGTGGCCAACGGCCGCCTGGACGGGCAGCCTGCCCCTTGGGGTTCCCTCGGGCAACTACAGGGAGACCCAGCTGGCCCTTGGGCGACCTCCCCCTGGGGGGCTTGGTGGGCAGCGCCCAATTTGGCGGGAGGGGGGCAGTAGGAATGGGGCGTGTTTCTGGGCGGGGCGTTGGGTGTCGGGAACAGTGTCACCCGGCTGCACCTGGTGCGGGGCCAGCGGCAAATATCAGGCGACTGTGTTCACATCAGCCCAGGCAATCGTCCAGCCGCGCAGGACAACGGTGCAGCTAGTGCTGGCTTGGGGTGGGGAGGGAGGGGCCCTGCCAGGCTGTTCCAGGTCTTTTTGGGGACAGGTCTCAGAGACAGATTTGAGTTTAAAACACGGGGCTTCCTTCCTGCCCACGACCTGTCCACCCGGGGGCTGGGGCGCTGTGTTCGCTGCGGTTAGGAAGTGCCACCCCGGCCTGCGGGGTGAGAGGGCGTCAGCAGGGGTATCCAGGGGTAACGCTGAGGTGACCTGTTACTGAAATGAGTCCCTGACAACATCCCCCCGCCCCCGGCACTGCTCTCTTTCCTCTGACAAATACAAAACCTTTGCTCTGGAGATGAGAGGGGGCCCTGGCCCTCGGAGGGGCACCTACTTCCCTGCGGCGGTAGGAGTTCCCAGGCGTCCCCAGCCGTTCACGGGGTAGAGCCCTGAGCTTTTGCCCCGCACCTGTGGGCACTTTGCGATAAGCCTCTCCCAGCCTTCCCTGGTTCAGCCCCTGTCATCCCTCTGGTCATGATTTTAAGGCAGTTCAGAGACCGCTTGTCCGCCTTCCCTTTCCTGGGGCAGGATACTGCTGCCCCCTCAGGGGGGGCCTGAGGACCCCCCGCCCGGAGAGTTTATGGGCTGACAGCCAGACTCTGGGGGCGTGTGGGTGGGTGCAGCGGGATGCCCTCCCGCCAGTGGTTCCGCAGTGAGCCGGGCAGGGGCGGGAGTGTAGTCTGGGTCAAGGCGGGCTTCTGGGAGGGGGCGTAGCTGCATCTTGGGCGGCAGGTCCTGAGGGTCTGCCCAGAATGAATGGCACGCAGTCCTCGCCAACCCCGGGGCCCAAAGGGCTGGCGTTACCAGAGGGCCTCCTGCTCGGCCTGTAGCTCCCAGCCCCCCACCCTTCCCAAGGGGCCCACTCATCACTCACAACCCTTCCGTTGCCAGCCCCTCACTCCTCGGAGGGACTTGGAGGACCCTAGTGGCACATTTGTGGGTGTGAGTTTGCGGTGCCCCTCCCCCACTGGCGCCCCACCAGCACTGAGAATAGTCACTGCCCGGCACATACCAGGTGCTCGACAAATATGCCTCCAGGGCAAAGGCACCCCCAGTTTACGGATGGGAAACCGGGGCCCCCTGTGACGATCACCGAGACAGTGACGGGAGGAGGCTGGCCCAGTCGCTGTGGCCTGAGTCCGCCGCCCTGGGAAGCCAGCCTCGTGCTGGGCCAGCTGCCCTGTCCTGCCGTCGCTGTTGCGCCCTCGGACAGTCGAGAGGCTGAGCGGCTGTTACCTAACTCCACGTCCTTCCCCAGTTCCGTCCTCCCCTTGGGGAAATGTTGAAATAAGGCATCCACTTTCCCTCTCACAGGGAGGGGGAGGCAGAGGAGGAGGCACCAGACGTCCTGGATCTGAAACTAATATTCGACGTTTCACTGTGACGTTCTATTTGGACAGTTAAGCAGGGATGGCGCGGATTCTACTCCATTTCCTCCCAAGACCTAGCTGGAAGCCTCGATGGGCGGGGTGTGCGCCGTCCCATCAGACCCTCTCGGGGCGCCGGGAAGGTCTCCAGTTACCCCCGAGCGAGCCCCATCCCCTGCCGGATGGCAGCTGAGAGCCCTCCAGGGCATTTGCTGGGGCCAAGCCAGAGACCACATGGCATCGGGTGATACAATCAAGGCTGACCTGGCACGGCCTCCTGAGGCCCTGGAAAGCCCATGGCCAAGGGGAGGGGCCGCCGCTGGGCACAGGGGCGCCCTGGCTCTGGCGCACAGAGTGGCCCGAGGCTGACCAGGCCGCCTGCCTGACTCCCACGGCCTCCTCCTGCTGGGGTCCGGGTGGGGCCCTGGTTTTTGGGTTTGGCTTCTCTTGCGGCGGTTGAGGGGTCTGGAGGGAGGGCCTGAGGTTCTCCACTCCTGGAAGCGCCTGTGACCCCTCCCCGCCTGCCATGCAGCATTAGGGGTGGGGGCGGAGGGCCCAGCCTTTGAAGCTCCGTGTCTGCTTCAGTCTCCAGGTTGCCCGACGGCACCTGAGCCTCCGGGCATGAAAGGAGTGCCTGGCCGCGGGCCTGCTCCCGGGGCCGCTCTAACTTGGCCTCTCACATCCCCGCACGCGGGCTGCGCCCCCTTCAGACCTGAGCAGGAGACGGCAAGGCCGGGACGAGGGTCAGGGACAGGAGAGGGTCTCAGCAGCCCCGCCCGATCAGGGTGCGGGCGGGCTGGGAGAGGCTGGTGGCGCAGCTGGCCAGGGGCCCGGGGCAGAGCCCCTGGGAGCCCCGGCCCCTCTGAGGCCTCTCTAGGGGGACCGCCTCCTGCGGAGAAGACGGATGGGACCAGGCCTGGGGGCTGGGTGGGGGCAGCTGGGAGAGCGGGGCCCCGAGCTCAGGCAGAGCTGCCCTGGGCCTGTGTCGTGTGTAGCCCTCCGGGTGGGTGTGCCACCAGGAGCGGACGCCGTCCTGCCACCTGTAAATAAAGCGGCTTGTGAATCTTTCATGGGCTTGTGCTTAAAAATAGATGAGGTGAGGCTTCCGGGCCCGATTCCTGGGGCCCGGCACAGGGCTGGGGCGGCAAACTCCCCGGGGAGGCTGGGCGGAAGGTGAGGGCCACAGGGCCGGGGACACGAGGCCTGGGCTCGGGGGCCGTGGGAAACCGCCCTCTGGCTGTGCCGCCTAGGCTTCCGGGTCACCGGCTGGGAAGAGGGGCTCGAAGGCGTGGCGCTCGGGCAGTGCCTGCGCCTGACAGCGGCCGGTCACCTGGTCTGTGGTGGGTCCTCAGAGAGGGCCTTGCCCGGCCCCCCACAGCCAGACAGGAACAGAGGGGCCCCAGAATGTGAGAAGACACCCCGAGGCCCCTGGCCGGCAAGACGAGGTGGGAGGCAGGGTTAGGTGGAGGGCGTTAGAGCCCCGGGCCAGACCTTGGTGGCCCTGCCCTACCCCGCCAGAGCCTGTTTCCTTTTCTGGGCCAAGGGACAATGACAGGCTCTTGGGGGCCCAGTGAGATTAAATGGGACAGGGACGCGTGTGAGATGCCGGCCGTCAGCAGCTCTGACCCAGGCTGGCTGCCCTCTGGCCACCTCACCCATGGTCCAGTTGGCGCCCAGACCCAGTCAGCTGCCCCAGTGTCCCCGGGGCCAGCCCCTGGGACTGCCGGGCCTGTGGGCAGACGGCCCCCTCCCGGCCCTGGCGTCTCTGAGGCTTGGGCCTCCGGCTGAGGGGCCTCAGAGATACCTGGCCCTGCTGTCCTGCCCCTCGCCACTGGGGAGGGCCCGGGCTGGAGTGTCCTCTCCAGCCTCAAAGCCAGCCACCTGCCTCTCTCTGACACTAGGGGGAGGGGTGGGGACAGTGGGGGTGCGGGAGGGAGGGCGCTCCCTCTGCCCAGGCCTCCTCCACCCTCCCACCCAACCTGCTGCACCCTGAGCCCTGGAGAACTCCTGTGGCGGGCCTGCCCCCCGTACCCCCCCGCCAGACTGTGGCCGGGCAGGACGTCCTTCTGTGAGCACTGCCCATGAGGCCACCTGGCAAACCCAGCCTGGGGACTCAGACTCGCCAATTTAGGGAGCGATCGCTCCCTCTCTTGTGGCACAGTGAGGCAGAAGGTGGGAGGGAGCTCAGCCCTGGATCTAGGCCTAAGTTCTTCCCACCATCTGTGGCACGGAGCTGTCCCCTGGGGACAACCATCTCTCCTGGCCAAGTGGAAGGAAGGGATGCAGGGAAGCCAGGGCCTCGCCGTTGGAATGTGGGACTTTATGCCATCTCTTCGGTCCCAGAGCTGGGGCGACCCAGGTGGCCCACACTGGGCTTCCAGGGGTCTCTTTCCTCCTCCGAGCCAGGCGGTAACCTAAGAAATGTCAAAACCTGGAGAGAATATTTATGAGTTTATTTGAGCCGAACCACTGACAACACGGGCTGGAGGCCGAGGTCTCGGATGTGCCCGAGAATAGAAGTTTAGTGGCTTTTATTTGTTAAGGAGGGCACATAAGGAAGATGACATGGGGGCGGGACCGGATGACAGGATAGTTAACGAGATTATATGCTCTGCTGAGGGCCGATGCCCCCTTCCAGGGGGACTCTGGCATCTCGAAGGCGTGTTACCCTAGATGCACGAGAACAATGGACAGGGCCGGCCGCACTAGAGGAGCTACGGGCCTGGGGCGTGACTGCCACCATGACCTGCCCAGTTAGGAATTTATGATCACATCATCCTGTGAGGTGACTTTCCACAGAGCCTCCATTCTTTGTCCACAGCCTACTTGATACCAAGGAAAGTCCTGCAGGAGAGCTCGGGCTGTGCGCGGAGGGAGCGGAAGCCTGGGGGTGGGGAGGAGGGAGAGCCCGGGGCACAGAGGGAGCCCCTGGATACCCGGGGCCTTGAGGCACAGCAGTGAGGGCGTGCCCACGACAGGGACTGCGGCCGGCCCGGAGTGAGCAGACCTGGCTCTCTGGCCTTTGACCTTCACCACGCCCGTCGCCACCCAGAGCTCTGGGCTAATGAGGCCGAAGTCACGGTGCGTGGGTGAGAGGTCAGAGGCCCTGCCCCGTGTCTGCCTGCTGTCAGCCAGTCCCACTGTCGACGTTCCCCTGAGTCAGAGCTGAGGGCAGGCGTGGCCTCCCCGTGACCCATCCAGACTCATTAGCCACTCAACTAATGAGCTTGGAACGTGCGCTGCAGCCCCACCCAGACTCCTGCTGCCCATCTGGCCAATACGAAGGCAGGACACGGCGAGGTCGGAATGTCCCGTAAACAAGGACACTTTTTTCACGTAAGTACGTCCCATATACTATCTGGGACATACTTGTTCTGAAAAAGTCATTTGTTGTTTATCGGACATTTCTGTCTAAGAGGTGTCTTGTATTTTGTCTGGCAGCCCCTCCCCAGACTAGGGCCGGAGTCCGGCCACCCCCTGGAGTCCGCCTTCTCCGGCGCCCTGCGGCTGGGCAAGCGATGGGCTGGGCAGCACCGCCCTCTAGTGGACAGGCGCCAGGGAGGCGGAAGCGGCCCGGCCGTGGCAGAAGGATGCAGGAGCCTCCTCTGCAGACATTCAGGGAAGGAAAGGGGGCAACCACGTGATAATCACCAGCACCTCCCACCCGCCCAGGGCCAGCCGCCCACCAGTGGGCCCAAGGGCTCCCTCCAGGGCTGCAAGCAGGGGCTGGGCTCTGGGGGCCACCCCAGTGGTCTGCCCGAGGCTCTGCCTTGGCTACGGTGCAAGGCTCACACCAGCGTCTGAAGCCGTATGGTATTGGGGGGGTGGGGGTCTTCAAGAGGCGCTTTCTTCTTTCCCGCCCTCTGCCCGCATTGAGCTTCATTTCCTTCCTTTGAACTCCCAACACAGGGAGTCCTCCCCTGGCAGGCGGGGGTCCCCGTGGACTGTCCTTCCCTGTCCCCTCAGCGCCTGCGGAGCAAGGGACACAGGGAACAGCTCTCCGGGGCTGGGCCCCGAGGCTGCCAGGCTGCTGGTCCCTGGAGCCTGGGTCTCTTCCCACAGCACCGGGAGGGCGGGCGCCCGGCCGGGCCCAGGGACGCGTGGCCCGCTGTGCCAGACAAACCACGAAGGCCTGGCAGACACCCAGCGACCGGCCCGGGAAGACCACAGTGCCGCAGAGACCTGTCCCACAGGCCACAGGGGCTCCCACGAGGAGACCGGCCCCCACACCGCCCCCCTCCGGGGAGAGCCTGCCCTCAGAGAGCAGAGCCCAGCGGGAGCCTCACAGGAGAGGGTTCGAGGCTTCGGACCCGTTCGTGGGCGTTCCCCAGAGGAGGCAAGGCTGGTGCCTTTGGGTCGCGTCTCCCCCCACCCCGGGCCTCCCAGCCCACCCCATGGACACCGCCCACAGCCGGGCCAGCTTCCCCTTCGAGTGGACCTTGGAGGGATATTCACAGCGAGGCCGAGATGCCCACCTCGGGAGTTCACCCCGTCACTCTACAGCGTGGACGCTGGAGCGCACAAGCGGTCGCCCCTCAGCAGGGGCTGGGTGACGTCTCCCGACCCTCGTGTGCATTTACACTCCGCGTGCACCCATGTGTGTGCACAGCTCCCCTTCTGGGGACTGGGACTGGGGCACCTGTTCTTCCCCACCTGGCTCCATTGCTGCCACAATGTGCCTTGAGCGTGTCCCGGAGTGAGGCCACCCATTTTGTGCCACCGCACCACCGTGTCACCATCTTGGGCTTTAGCCAGCGCCCCCCCCCCGCCCCCCACAGGCTGCCCCTTTGCCCTGGGCCATCCTGGCCCGAGAGAACCTGTGCTCTTGAGGCCCAGTGTGACGTGTCTCTCTGGATGGGACCTGCCCAGGCTGCTGGGTCGCCAGCACCGCACCCACCCCTTCTCATTGCTGTATCGCAGTGAACCCACATGGGCCTGTCTCTGCTGTGCCGTGACGCTGGCTTTTAGGGCGCAGGTTTTGCTTAGTCCCCTGGGCATCCCCTCCCCAGTGCCAGAGTCCACATGAAATGGGCAGTGAGTACTGAGTGAGAGAATGAATGCATTTCCAGCGTCCGATCCCTCCCAGGGGCCCAAGCGTCCTGGACCTGGAGGGTCAGTTGAGTTCATTGAACACCAGCGAGTTCTTGGAAGTCCCTGTGCCAGGAGGTGAGGGTTCCTGGGGGCCCTGCCACCTCCCATTCCCTGCAACAGGGAGGTTTTGGGGACTTAAACCTCGGCAGGAGGCACTGAGGTAGAGCCAGTGCCAATGTCCTCATGTGACACCAAAAGCCGGGATGCATTTCCTAACAGTGTCACAGGGGGTCCGAAGTGCAGGACTGCCCTCCACGCTCCACAGGCCTCAGTCACATGCCACGGCGATGGGCTGGGATCAGACCTCAGCCTCCGACCACAACTAACGCCACCCCTTTTGCCTGTCAGTGCCCATCCCCCTCCCTCTCCCCCTGCCTCCTGTGTTCTCTCCCCCCTCTGTCTCCCTCTCTTGCCCACCCCCACTCTTGTTCCCTCCCCATCCTGACCCCCTTGCAGGTCCAGCAGGAACTTCATTGATGGGGGAGGGGGGTCCTGGTCCAAGGGGGATGCCCAGCGTTAAGCGACCGCCAGATCAGAAGGGCCTCTGTGAGAGGGACATCTGGGCTGGGGCCCACCCAGAGGGGTCACTGTGGACGGGAGGCAGGATGGGGGGCATTCCCGGCAGAGCCGACAGCGAGGGCCAAGGCTCTGAAGCTGGAAAGAGCAGGTGCATCTGGGGACTGAAAGGAGAATGGGCTGGGTGTCAACAAGAAGGACGCGACCCCAAGGCCAGGCCACCGGCGTGGAGGGAAGCAGGCAAGGGGGCTCACTGCGCCCAGGCTGCTGCCCACTCCCAGACTTCTCACAGGTGGTGCTACTACAGGGGTCCCGTCCCCATCAGTGTCCCCTAAGCCCCCACGGGTCCAGGATGGCCAGGTCTCTTCCTCAACTACCGCCAGGGCTGGGCTCTGCGGGGTGATACCATGAAGAGCAGCAGGTCGAAAGCCTTTCACTGAGAAACGTCACTGCAGGAAATTGTCTTAAGTTAATAATTAAGGTATGGGACCCAGACGTCGTAGCCCGAAGGTCGCTCACCCAGGCTTGTTTAGGGAGCAGAAGGTTTGCAACATCCTGAATGCAGCCGAGAGGCAACTGGTTATGTAACCCGGGGTCCGTTCTGGCAACAGAGTGTTGTGGGTCCTTCCCCTGGGGCTCCAGGGCCGGCCAAGACCCTTCTAACGGGGCAGTGTGTTCTCCAGGGCTGAGGGTCTGCCCGAGGCCCGCAGCGATGCTGCTGCCCCGCCCAGGCGCCGCCCCCTCCTGCCCTCGCCAAGGAGTCCAAAGTGTTGGGGGGAAACGAGTCTTTCTGAGGCCAAAGGAAAGCTCGTTTTCGTCGCGATAGTGCGACAATTTCTTGTACGTGTGGTCGAGGCGAAAGCGCAGCGTTGAACGCTCACTTAGCGCTTGCGGGCCCCCAGGAATCTGGCCGAGGACTCCAGTCTACCGAGAACGGATCCGAGGAAAGCGACCCTGTTCGCACAAACGACACACGTTTGCACGTGTGTGCTGAGCGGCGTGGGGCTGTGGTTCACACATCGTAACGATGCTAAAATCTGGAAAGCTCTACACGCAGCCGCTGCACAAGCAGCGTCAGCTGGACGACGAGGCTACGGGAGGGTTTGATTTAGTCTCCTGACCCGAATCTTTTTTAATTGAGGTGAAATTCACAGAACATAAGATTAACCATTTTAAAGGGCCCAGTTCAGTGACCTTGAGCACATCCACAATGTGCAACCAGCACCTCTGTCTAGTTCCAGGTCACTTACAGCCCCCCCCACACCCCCGGGAAGGAACCCCCAAACCCTGCAGTCACTCCCAGCCCCTGGCAACCTCTAATCTGAGTTCTGTCTGTATAATTCCCCATTCTGGACATTTCACATAGGTGGACTCATGCAACACGTGGCCTTTGGGTCCAGTACCTTTCACGTAAAATGTTTGGGAGGTTCATCCATGTTGCAGCACGTGTCAGATGGCTGTCCCCTTTTATGGCCAAGCGATACTCTGTTGTATGGACGGACCGCAGACCACAGAACACTAGTCTGTTCATACAAAGAAACGTCCACTCATCCATTCGTCATGGGTGGATCTTTACCTGTATTTCTGCAAAGACCAGGAAAGGCCTCTGTTGGGAGGACATGAGTCCCCGGGGCCCCAGGCCCCCCTGTCCCTGCGCGCCGCCCTTCGTCCCTCTGCCCCGCCCTCCTATGGGCTTCAACCCACTGCACACGGCGGAATCTGCGAGAGGAGGCGTGGCCCCGAGGAAGTGGGGCTGATTAAGACGCAAAGCGGGACGACGGCTCACGCTGTCCTCCGGGCTCTTGCAGACCGTTACGCCGATGACCTGCACGTACAAACCTTTACCACGCAAAACGCAGGCTCCATGTGGCCCGGCGTCTGTTGCCTCCGGGCCTCTGCACACTCCACTGCCCTGCCTGGAACTGTGTGCGTCCCCCTGCCCCTGCCCGCTGACGTCACCGCCCCCAGGCATGCCCGCCCTGCCGGGTTCCCCGACGCTCTCCACACCTCCCTGCACACCTGTCTGAAGGGAACTGTGCGACCTCTGACCTCAGTCTAAAGGTCATCAGCGTACTGGGGCAATGGGATGGGCTATGTCTGGAAGAGCAATATGCCCAGGGGCCTGACTCTCCATTTCTCCGTTTGTTTTCCTATGACATACTTTTCCCCTGGAGTTGTAGTCATGTGGCTACCCAGAAAAGACTACATTTCCCAGCCTTCTTTGGGGCAAGTAGGGTCATGTGACTAAGCTCCGACCAATGGGATATGAGTAGAAGAGCTGTGCGTTTCCAGGTCCTGTCTTTAAAGGGAGAGCTCTTCACTTTTCCCTTTGTTACTCCTTGTGGGAGCGTGGAGGTGATGGCCAGAGCAGAGCAGCTACTTTGGGCTGTAAGCAGCCGTCCCGAGGATGCCAGTGCAACAAGGCAAAAGGAGTTCGTAGTCCCTGATAAGGCGGGGTCTCTGTATCAGCCCTCAGCGGCTCACACAGTGTCACATGGAAGATAAATACACTTCTCTCCTGATTAAGCCCCTTTAGGTTGGGGTCCTTTGATGAGACCTGTTCTGTTTTCATGGGCTCCTGAGCCGTTCCCAGGGATGTAGCTGTTTGGTCTGTGTAGTGGGTTGGACAGTGTCCACCCCAGTTCTTGCCCACCCAGAGCCTCAGGGAACATTGCATGGGGCACTGACCCCCAGCGTCCGGCAGAAGGACTCCATCAGATGCTGACCTCCTCTCAGGTCTGTGGGCCGTGCCTCACCGCCTCACCACGGTGCCACTGTACCAAGCCAGCCGGTCGACTCCGGCCACAAGCCTGGGGCCCCTGAAGCTAAGCAGTGTCAGGATTCCAGCTTCCTTTGCAGTCTCTTTTCTTGCAAGAGCCACCCACAGTGGGCTGGTGGTCACAGCAGCAGGGGCCCTCCCTCACTCTCCCCTCTACCCCACCGGGGGCCCACACACCCCGGCAGTGCTGGCATGGCCTTCTCCCAAGTTCGCATAAGATTTCTAACTAACCCCGCCCCGCCCCGCCCCTGGGCCCTGAATGTGTCTGCCCCAGAGACACAAAGGAGAGGGGTGGGGGAGGGGGCTACTTAGATCTTTTTGCCTATTCAAGATTCTACCCTGACCCTCCTGAGAAGATGCCTCTGTTTTACCCCATGGGGGCCCTTTGGGGACCTAAGGGACACAAACTGAATTCTGGTCCACCACCCGAGCTCTCCTGTGGGACCAACACGGTCCTGGATCAGAGGGTAAGGACCACTAGGTTCAGGACACTGGATGCCCAAGGGTGGGCCAGGTGACTCAGCATGTGGGTGGCCTGGGCCCCAGTAAGAAAAACTGTGGGGCCCCAGTCAGGCAAAGTCTTCTTAGAAATGACACACAGGAAATGCACAAACTGTAAGAGGAAAAAATGAATAAATGGACCGCAACAAAATGAAGGACTTGCGGCCCGTGCAAGACACTGTTAGGAAAACTGAGAAGCCGGCCCACAGGCCAGAGGCGTGGATGGGATCTCTGCAGACCACCTGCTGGGCGCTGGACGGTGTCCTGGTAGCCCCAAGCTACCAAGAACTCTCACAACTCCGTGACAAGGGAAGGACACAAAAGGAGGGCAGGGAATTGCATGGACCCTTTGCAAATACAGGTTGCAACTAAGCACATGAACAATTGTTCAGCATCAAGGTTATTTTGAAAATGCTCGTGACAGCCACAAAGAGGCGGCGCGCCCCCCGTGGACCGGCTAGACTTCGGGGCTGACGGCTGGCAGTGCCCCGCAGCCTGTGGCGGGGACGAAGCCGCGGCAGCTCCGCACCGGCGCCTGAACGCCGAAGCTCACGCAGCTGCTCCCCGTCCGGAATCAGCTCGACCGCCCTCCAGCGGCGAGGGGCTGCAGGACCCCGAGCGTCCGTGCCCGAGGCAGGGGAGAGGGGAAGCCCGGCCCAGGGGCGGAGGCCGGCAGCCGCGGCCGCCCCGCCTCGCCCGACCGACGCGCCCCGGAGGCGACCGCAGAGCGCGCGGGCTGCGAGTCGGCGGGAAGACAGGGCGGCGTGGGTGGGGGCGGGGACCGACCCGCCTGCGGAAGTGCCCGGGCCGGCCGGCTGCGCCTTTAAGCAACGCCGAGCGGCTCCGCCGCAAAGGCGCATTCGACTGTAGTCCTTTAGAAAATGGGAGAGACAGGCAAACGCTGCCACACCGTCCCCAGGGCGGGTGGTCGGCGCCGGCCCCGGCTCCAGACCTCTCCCCGACACGCCCCCGTCGCCGGGCTTCCTGTCCCGCCGGACCCCAGCCCAGCGGTCCTCGGCGGACTCTTTCTCCGACCCCCTCTCTGACGGGCTCCGGGACGGCCGCGCGTGTGACAGCCCCGACGCTTCGGGGCGCGGGGGGCTCGGCCCTGGGGACCCTCCCCATTCTCACCGAGACTGGGGGCGCCTCCACCTCCACCCCCACCGCCGCAGCGCCCCTCTGCGCCCCCGCCGTAATCCCCGCCTCTCCACCCGCGCGCCCCCGCCCCCGCGCGCCCCCGCAGCGCCCCCTCCCTCCGGCCGCCGGCGGAGGCGCGCGCCCTCGCGGGGACGCGGCGGGAGCGCGGCCGTTGCGGGCCGGCCCGCGGGGCTGAGGGCGAGCCGAGCCGGGCCCGCGCACCGGCCCGGCGCCCACCATGCGGCGGTTGCGGCGCCTGGCGCACCTGGTGCTCTTCTGCCCCTTCTCCAAGGGCCTGCAGGTAGGCGCGCCGCGGCCGGGCCCCGGCCCGGTGCCCACCCCGCGAGTCCTCGGTGCTCGGGCGGCGGCCGGGCGCGTGGCGTCCCGCCCTGGGAGGGGATTGGGGGGCCGGGGCCGATTCGGGACGCCGGGTGAGTGGCGGCCAGGGCGGCTGGGGGGCCAGCGTGAGCGGTGTTGCTGGGGCGAGCGGAGGGGCCGGGGTGCCCGTGCTGGCGGTGGCGGTCCCTGCTCCCAGCGCTGAAGAAGGCCCCTCCCCCTCTTGGGCTGGGCCCTGCTCCCAGGGGCCTAGAAACGCACCCCAAAGCCCCTCTTTCCTCTACTTAAAGCTAAGGTTGTTGAGGAAAACTGGGGGCACAGAAACGCCCCAAGAAGGACATAGATAACCTCCCCCGCGGTAATCCAACAGCCAGCCGGTGTGCCCTGACCCCACGTTGACCTTGCACAAGCCGCTGTTTTGCCAGGGTCCTCCTTCTGCAGGGGAGGCCCAGGCTGCCTTGGGTGCCAGCTGCTGGGAGGATCCTGTCATCTCTGCTTTGGGTGACAAACCAGGCCCTACCAGTCTGAAGTCATCCAGCCCCCCCTTCCCCACACCACCGATCAGAGCCCTTCTGGGGCCCCAGCAGGAGGGTTGCAGCCAGGGTGGCAGCCCGGGAGCATGCGGGCTACACGTCTGTGCCAGGCGCCCTCCGTGCCCGCGCAGGGCCTCGGGGCGTGTGGTGTTCGCCCAGCCTTGGGCATCTGGGGAGCTGAGGGGCCCGAGGGCCCCGCTCCACGCGGGCGGTCGAGTGTGCTCTGGCCCCCAGCGCTGCTGGAAGGCCTTGAGCCTTGCCAGGCGGCTCAGGAACCTCAGCGGGGCTGGATGGAGGGGGGTTCCAGTGGGTGCCACGGTCTGAGCCCTGTCCTGCCCCTGCGTAGTGTCGAGACTCACCCTGAGCCTCGGTTTCCCCGCCCGTGCATTAGGGAGCCAGCCCACGGGCCACAGGTCACTGTGCCGTTGCTGTCCCCTGGGCATCCCTCCCCACCCCGACTAGTGGCTCTCCCGCACGAGGAAGGCCTGCCGTGTCCCAGGGTTTGCTCCCTGGCAGTGGCTCAGGGCGGGGTAGGGATGGGGGTCAGGGGCTGCTCCTGGAGGAAGCACCCACCGAAGATGAGGACCTGGGGGTTGGTCAGAGTTAGCTCGGTGGCCTCAGTGCATGGGAAGGGCCACCAGGCCAAGGCCGGGAGCCTGGAGCGGGGTGGGGTGGGTGGGGGAGCGTACTGGGTCTGGGGCCCCCTGCAGGCAGGTTCCTACGCCTGCAGTGTCCGTGTGAAGCCTGGTCCACCCCAGGGTCTCCCCGCACCCAGTCCAGACTGCTCTCCTCCGGGCGCCCCAGCGCTGAAAGCCCACCCAGACCTGCCCAACACTGCCGCCACCTCGGGGTGTTGTTTACCACCAGCCAGACGTCCTGGATCCCGTCCCGCCACAGCCCGCCCCGGCTCCCCGACTCCGCACCCTCCACACCGTTTCTCTGCTTTCCTGTTTTTCGTTTTGAGCAAATCTGACGGAAACAGACGCAGTTGGAGGGACAAACGGGCCGAGGCCCAACCCCCTCACTCTGCCCCAGGGCCACTCTGGTCCCTGCTGCTCCTCGGTGGCTGCCGAGGCACTGAGCCTGCCCCCTGAGTTCTCGGGGTCCTCCCCTGGCACCCCCTCCCGGGGCGGCCAGCTGTGCGAGTGGGTGCCAGGAAGCAGGAGGTGGGACCCTGCCTCTCCTGGGAGAGCCATAAATATGACCGCCGCCGTCCCTGGTGGGGAGCCGGTGGCAGCCCCCAGACCTCGCTAACCAGGACGCAGGACTGGGGCTGCTGCCAGGCCAGCCCACGGAGGGCGGGGTGGGGCCAGCACTGGTGGGGGCACCTCCTTTGGGGACAGGCTGTCCTGGAGCCCCGGGCCCCTGGGGCTCAGCCGCTGCTCCTGGACAGCAGCCTGCAGGGCCTGTGACTCGCCGGGACGGGGAGCGGGGACGGGAGGCGGTGCCCCTGGATCGTAGGGGGCTGCGTGGGAGACGTGCCCCCAGCCCACCTGCTGTGGCTCGGGGGCCCTCATGCCCTGGGATTCCACTCGTCATCTGGGGAAGCTCCCAGCAGGGCTGAGCCCTGCAGGGACGCAGCTCGCGGCCCCCCGGACCCCGGGGACTTAGTCTCTGGCAGCGAGGCCAGGAGCTGTGTGTCTTATTTATTCTTTTTTGTGGCAAGTCACTCATAACACAAAGTCGACTCTCTTGCCTTGCCCGCGTCCCAGGGCGCGGCTCAGCGGCGTTCGGTTCGTCCACACTGTTGGGCAGCCGCTGCCACCGTCCTCTCTGGGACTTCCATCTTCCCGCACGGATCCTCTGTCCCCGTGAAGCGCCCGGCCCCGGCCCCCACAGTCTGTCCTTGAATCTGTCTCCTGCAGGGACCTCGTGTGAGTGGGACCACACAGGAGTGTCCTTCTGGGACCAGCCTATTTCACTCGGCCTCGTGACTCCAGGGTTCCCCCCGAGTGAGGACTCCCTGCCTGTTCAAGGCGGGATGATGTTCCGCTGCCCAGAGAGGCCGTTGTCTGTCTCCTTGTGTGTCAGTGGCCCCGGTGTGTCCCTTCTTCGGCTGTTGGGAACACGCTGCTGGAACGTGTGTGTGCGAGGCACGTCCCCAAGGCGCGCGGGCCGATGGTGTGGCGCGGCCCTGCCTCCCGCGCCAGCGGGCTCCGAGGCCCGTCCCGCCCCTGGGCCCCCGCCCAGCGGGGACCGTCCGCCTGCCGGAGGACAGTGTGCGTGGCTGCCCTGGTGCAGGGGTTACATGTCCTGACATGAGAGCAAGACAGGAGGGCAACTTGTAAAAAATATCTTTTGTTCAGGAAAATAAAGAGTTGATTGCCCTGTATCACGCCATTTTGAGATTGATTTTTACTTGCCTGTGTTTTTAAAGGTCTGGCCACCTGCCCCCACCTCCGCCAGAATGGGTGCCCTGAGCTGGGTGTGGGGGAGACCGGAGGAGACCCTAGAGTGTTCCTGGGGGGCAGTTCTGGATACCGGGGTAGGGCCGGCTGATAGGAGGTCTGGGGCCGAGAGAGGGGGCGACACACCGGAATGGGGCACTCCCTCACGTGACCCTCCCCCGGCAGGGCCGGTTCCCGGGCCTCAGGGTCAAGTACGTCTTCCTGGTCTGGCTGGGCATCTTTGCGGGCAGCTGGCTGGTGTACGTGAACTACTCGTCCTACGCAGAGCTCTGCCGTGGGCACACCTGCCGCGCGGCCATTGTAAGTGTCCCCTTGGTCTGGGCGTGCGGGCTGATGTGGGGCGGCGGGCCGGGCGCTCCGTCCTGCCCGGCGCTGGCCCTGAAGGTGGGCTTTCAGGCAGCCCCCCTGGCTGGGGGTGGCAGATGCTGGGGGTGGCAGATGCTGGGGGCTGTGGCAGCAGGAGGAGGGCGGGACTGTGGGGAGGCCGCTGTGGGCACCTGGGAGAGCACGGCCGCTGGCCGGGGATGGACAGAGGGACAGACTCCAGACGTTCGGGAGAGAGATGGGAACAGGATGATGCTGGTGACTTTGAGGGCTCCTCCCGGAGACTGGGGGCCATCAGCGGAGGCGGCAGGGCGTGGTCCTCAGAGAGAGGAGTCATGGTCTGTGGACGGGGGGACCCGGGCTCTGAGGTTGCCTGCACCTGCCCCCCACACACATCCCTGTTGGGTGTCCGGGAGTCCCTGCTGCTCTGGGCGGGGAGGAGCGGCACCTGTCTTGGGTTCTGGGTGGTGACTGAAGCCAGCCCAGGAGGCCTCGGGCAGGTCTGCTCTGGCCAAGGTCCCTCGAGGCCAAATTTGGGAAAGTCCAGAGATGGTGGTAGCGAGGGGCCTGGGGGGTCTGGACTGGGGAGAGGCCATGTGATGGGACTTGCGGTGGCACCCGGCTCTCAGGTTGCTGCCTGAGCACCTCCCAGAGGCCCAGCGAGCACCGGGCACCAAGGATGCCGCCTTGGTGCTGGGCTCGAGGGGCAAGGCCTTCGGGTCTGCCCCTCCTTCCCCAATCTTGGATGCGCTCGTTCACTCCAGACCTGCTCACTGGTGGCCTGTGGAGGCCAGGCCTGAGCTGGGCACAGACACGGCTCTGTCCTCAGTCTAGGGGGCTGACGTGTGTCTGGCGACAGAGACGTGGCCTTGGCCTCTGGGCGGCGCGCCCTGCTGGTGGGCCCCTGCGGGCTCAGGCATGAGCGCGGCTGGGGAGGCCCAGGCCGCCCGGCAGCCCGAGGGCCGAGGGGAGCGGTGCGCCGTTTGGGGTGGGGCTCTGCCTGTTAGGGCGGCGTGAGCGCACGGCCAGTGTCGGAGGTATTTTCTGAGCACTTCCTGTGGGCCCGCAGAAGCGCCCCCCCCCCATTATGCAGAGCGCGGAGGGGGCCGCTGGGGAGCTGAGGAGGGACGTGCCCCACCCACCAGGAGGAAACTGCACCCCGGTTTTCCTAAGAACCCTGGCCCAGCCAGTGGACGCCCCCGAGGCCGCCTGTCCCCGGACTCTGGGGACAACCCTCTTTCCAGAGGGGACCGGCCCGCCTCCTGGGGCTCTCGGGCGCCTCAGAGAGGCTCCATAGCTTATTCTCGGCCAGGCGTCAAGGGTGGGACCCGGGGTCAAGGGCCAGGTGCTCGTGGGTCTCTGGGTGCTGGGCCCAGTGCCGCTCAGTGGGTCCCCACCACAGCCCGGTCTGCAGACGGGAGCCAGGCTAGAAGGGGACGTGACTTGCTTTGAGCCTGATGGGCTGCAGAGCCCTCCCCAGCCCTGCTGGCCGCCTCAGCAGAGCAGCATGCTGTGCTGGTCCCTGGCAGCCACCCGGGGGCTTGGGGGGCAGAGGAGCCACCTTGGTTGGGGCTCCCCCAGCCCTGGCATCCCCCCGGGTGGGCGAAGGAGGTGCTGATCTTATGTTCTCCTTCTCTTTCCCAATGATCGGCCACTGCAGCGCAGGTGCCTCCTTCCCAGCTCACACCTCCGAGCCCAAGACCCAGTCTCGTTTCCTGTCCGTGGCCCTGGGGGCCCAGAGGCCCGACCCCTGCCCTCCCTCCTCGGCCTTCCCTCCTCTGCCCTTGGGTGGCACTGTGTCCTGTGCACTTCCCTGCCGCCCCTGCCCCCAGGCCTGGCTCACACGGAATTCATCCAGAGGGACTTCCCTCTAGCTCTCTCACCTGCGGCCTCCACGTCCCTGTCCCTGTCGGGGCAGCCCCGGCCTGAAGGAGCAGGGGACAGCAGCTACTCTGGAGCTGACAGACTTACTGCTGAGAGCTCCTCCTGGGGCGGGGGAGCGGGGCAGGTTGTAGGGGACGGACAGCCGGCCCATGTCACCCTGTCAGCCAGCACCCGGCGGGCCGTCGGCGTTTATGCTGCGCACTGCACGGCTGCGTGACAGGGTCACGGGGCTTTGCTGGTCCTGCGTCAGCCCCCGGGGATGGACCAGCCGGAGCCGGGGGGCACGGCGGGCAGGGGCAGACGCTGCTTCTGCGGGGCTGGTGGCCTTCAGGACACAGTGAGCGTGAGGCCCTGCCGGCTGGGCCGTGTGGCAGGAGCCGCCTGGTTACCGGCTGCAGTGTCCTGGGGCCTCTGACAGAGGCTGTGGCCCAGGAGCCCGCGAGCCACCAGCAGGCGGGACGAGGGCCTCTGCCTGCCAACCGGGGCAGCACAGCATGTAAAGGGCGGGGGAGGGCTCGAGCAGCCCAGGACCTCAGGCCCCTGCCTGGCGTCCCCCCTTCTCAGTGCGACCAGTACCGGAAGGGCGTCATCTCCGGCTCCCTCTGCCGGGACCTGTGCAGCCCGCACTCGCTGGAGTGGAGGACCTGCCTCTCCACCGCCCCCGGCCGGCAGGTGAGCCCCGCGGGGTCGGGCGGGGCTGGGCCGGGAGACCCCCCCCACCCCACCGTGTGTCCAGAGACTTCTCCTACACGGAGGTTCCCTGTGGCCCACCCAGGTCTACAGTGGGCTGTGGCAGGGCAAGGAGGTGACCATCAAGTGTGGCATCGAGGAGGACCTGGACTCTAAGGCCAGGTCGGATGTGGCGCCCCGGCGGGAGCTGGTGCTGTTTGACAAGCCCACCCGGGGCACCTCGATCAAGGAGTTCCGGGAGATGACCCTCAGCTTCCTCAAGGTCAGTCGGCTCTGCCGGTTGCTGTGTCCAGTTCACGCCTGGGGGCGCATGCATGGGGCAGGGGGTGGGCCGGGTGGGGGCCCCTCAGCTCCAAGCGGATCCTCCCCCAGGATCACCCGCCGGGCAGGAAGCTGCATGTGTGTGGGAAGGGGGTGTGGCAGGGGTGGGGTGAGAGCAGGTGAGAAGTGAACGGCCCCACCCAGCAGCCTCTCACCTCCGTGCTGAGGCACCCACCCCCAGGCCCACAGGGACAGTCCCCCAGAGCAGCTCCAGGAGAGACGCAGCTTTTGGGCAGTCAGGGTGGGCTTCCGGGAGGTGGCGTTGGAGGCTGGGCTCCCCTAAGCTGTCAGGTGGTCCCACGGGCAGCCCTCCCAGCCGGCACCTGAGGGTCTGGCAGGACCACACCACGGCCGGCGTCCTGCCGCCTTAGCCACGTGCTGGCTCTGAAGCCACTGTCTCCCTCTCTTTTGGCCCCAAACGTCAGGCAAACCTGGGAGACCTGCCCTCCCTGCCTGCGCTGGCCGGCCAGGTCCTGCTCATGGCCGACTTCAACAAGGACAGCAGGGTGTCCCTGGCCGAGGCCAAGTCGGTGTGGGCCCTGCTGCAGCGGAATGAGTTCCTGCTGCTGCTGTCGCTGCGGGGGAAGGAGCACGCCTCCCGGCTGCTGGGCTACTGCGGGGACCTGTACGTTACTGAGGGGGTCCCGCACAGCTCCTGGCACGGGGCCGCGCTCCCGCCGCTGCTGCGCCCGCTGCTGCCGCCCGCCCTGCACCAGGCCCTGCAGCAGTGGCTGGGGCCCGCGTGGCCGTGGCGGGCAAAGATCGCCGTGGGCCTGCTGGAGTTCGTGGAAGAGCTGTTCCACGGCTCCTATGGGAACTTCTACATGTGTGACACCACGCTGGCCAACGTGGGCTACACGGCCCAGTACGACTTCCGGATGGCCGACCTGCAGCAGGTGGCGCCCGAGGCCGCCGTGCGCCGCTTCCTGCGGGGCCGCCACTGTGAGCACAGTGCCGACTGCACCTACGGGCGCGACTGCCGGGCGCCCTGCGACAAGCTCATGCGGCAGTGCAAGGGCGACCTCATCCAACCCAACCTGGCCAAGGTGTGCGAGCTGCTGCGGGACTACCTGCTGCCCGGTGCCCCCCACGACCTGCGCGAGGAGCTGGGCAAGCAGCTGCGCACCTGCACCACGCTGAGTGGGCTGGCCAGCCAGGTGGAGGCGCACCACTCGCTCGTGCTGAGCCACCTCAAGACGCTGCTGTGGAAGAAGATCTCCAACAGCAAGTACTCCTGACGGCGCCGGCCACGGCAGGGTCTCAGCCAGGCCACTGCCCAGGGGCCTGGGCTCCCGCACACCGGGGGCCCTCCTGCCACCCGGACGAAGGACAGGGCTGCAGGAGCTGGGCCCGGGATCAAAGGTTCTTCCGCCGCGCCCCTCCCGGCCCCAGGGTCCGACAGCCGGGATGGACTGACCGGTTAGCTGGTGCAAGAGGCTGGAAGGGGGAGGGCAGGACGGAGGGCCTGGAGCCCGACCTGGGGCTGGCGGAAGGGACCCGCCCAGGCCATGGTGGGTTTTGTTACTTTGAGGAACATTGGATGTGAATAAATAGCTCTTCTGTGAGTAGCTCTGGAGTTCCCCTCCCCCTGCCCTGGCCCCGGCCGCCCAGACCCCTGCCCTCCACCAGCAACGTGGGCCTGGAAGTGGGGGCTGCCCTCGCCTCCTGCAGACTCGCGGGGTCCTGCTGCTCGAGGCCTTAGCGGGCCATCCCAGAGCCCCGCCCGACACCTCAGCCCCTAGAGCCAGCCTCCGGTGATGGGCGGGGACGAGGAGGCGGTGGGCGACCTCTTCTGGCTCCTGAAGTCCTGGGGGGCCAGCTGCACCGGGAGTAGGCAGGGCTGACGGCGAAGAGGCTGCACCAACGGGAAAGGCGTCTAACGGCCAGCGGCGAACTGCAGGTCCATCCTGTCCTGTAAAGCCTGCTGCTCATAACACAGGCCCGACCAGGAATTGTTTGACTTCAGCAACCCACCCGATGTGAACTCCAGCAGGAAGCCGTGCCCCCCGGGGCCCCACCAGCGAGGACACCCCTTCCTCAAGTTCCAGACTCAGCCTGTCACACGGGAATGTGCCCGTCGAGCGTTCAGGGCCCTGACGGGTGTGGCTCAGCGGGTTCAGTGCTGGCCTGCATTGCGGGCCAGGTCCCCAGTTGGGGCACAAGTGAGAGGCAACTGATCGATGTCTCTCTCCCTCCTCTCCCCTCTCTCTGAAAATAAATGAAATCTGCCCTGGCTGGCATGGCTCAGTGGGTTGAGCGCCAACCTGTGAACCAAAGGGTCGCTGGTCCGATTCCCAGTCAGGGCACAGGCCTGGATTGTGGGCTGGGTCCCCAGTAGGGGTCGCGCGAGAGGCAGCCACACACGGATGTTTCTCTTCCTCTCCCCCTTCCCCTCTCTAAAAGTAAATCAATAAAACCTAAAACAAAAGAGTTTGTTCAAGACCATTCAGTCTCAAGTTTCACCAACACGGAAATACTTTTCCTGAAGGTGTTAAATTAATCCTTCAATTCGTTTTCATACTTTTTGCATAAAATGTTCCAAAATTTCAACTGCAACACCGGTTACTCTTAGCCCTGACTTACACCGCATCCTAAATGTATCAAAATACCTATTTTCCC
>PVJD01010650.1:0-51955 GCA_004026545.1 Mormoops blainvillei
CCCCTTGCTTGGCTCTTGGTCGGTTCTCAGTTGTGCAGCTTCCTTTCTTAAAGGAAATAGTTTGAGACATCTCTCCATGTCCTGAGAATGAGAATAAAGGAAGTTCATCGAAACCCATGAAAGCGGCCTGATCCTGATGTTAGAGAGAAATCTTGGGCAAGTATAAAATATAAAGAATGATCTAAAGAGGAATTTCAGTCAGTAAGAATTGAACTAACTGAAGCCTTTAATCAGGATTAACTTTTAAATTTTCTGATTCTAAACCTCTAAAAGAAATTTCCTGGATTTATCCTGGGATTAGTACATTGTCCGCCCATGCACATCATGTGGCCACAAGGGGTCAGTGCGAAGACGATGGCAGAAGGAAATATGGAATGAATGGAGGAGTCCTTGATGATATTTTGGTGCTGCTATTTTGACTTGCTCTGGAGTCTCCTGCCCTTGGACTTTGTTATATGATATTATAATTTATTATTTGAGGCTTCTTCAGTTGGGTTTAAGTATTCGCAATCAAAAGCATCCTAATACATTCACCTCTACTAATCTTTTTTTAAAAATTAGGTTTATTGATTTTAGAGAGAGAGAAAGGGGGAGAGAGAGAGAAAGAGAGAGAGAGAGAGAGAGAGAGACATCAATGTGATAAAGATCAATTGGCCACCTACCAACTGAGCCACACTGACCAGGGCTCCTCTGCTAATCTCGTATGAGTTAATCTCAATCCTTTATTCTCTCCTAAGATAGGGTAGCTTTTGATCTCTTTCTGGCCAGAACTAATGCCCAAAGTCACAGGGCTTCACAGAAGGAGTACACAGGAAGAAAACAAATAAAAAGCAAAAGTTTGTGTTCTAGAATCAGAAATTCATTCACCCCACTTCCTTTATCTATTATGCTGATCTCCTGATAGCTGACTCTGGTTGCCTGGACATAGTTAGGTTTCTGCCTTTTATTGTCCCTGCTGGCCTCCTTGAACTTGGTGATACATTGTCTAAACCTCTGCTTTTATTTGATCTTTCCTTCAGACTTCTACCTAGAGTTGGCCTTTCTTAAACCATCTATAACGCCATCCCCGCCCCAACATAATATACCCTTACTTTTGTGCTTAAAACCACATAGAAACATGAGTCAGCATATTTGCTGACTTGATCATGCTTTCCCTTTGCTTCCACCCCTGAATCCCTCACGTCTGTAGCTTGGAAAACCATTGGTAACCAGAACCCTGCTAGACTGAGAGTCTTTTTTTTTTTTTTAAATCAAATCACACATCCCATTTATTATTTCCTGTGTGAGCTTTGGGATTGGCTTATCCTAGATTTTCCTTCAGATGCCCATTAATAAACCTTCATCCATTCCTCATTCTCCTGTCCTGTCTCAGTCTCTAGTACACACCCTCTGCCCATTTTAACCGAAGTATAAACTGCCTCATCATCTACATTCTTGGTTCTATTCAGCCCTTCTTCTCTTTTCCTTACTTGATAACAGGCATAATTATACATTTCATTCCTAGGAATCCTACCTGTCCTGTATTCAAGGAAAGCAGGAAATTATCATTGGGGTGCTATTCTGTTGCCATTGACAGGTTATAGAAATTTACAAGAGAAAAAAATGATACATAAGTATATCAGGGTTCATTAAATTACCAAGTCTCGTTGTTGGTGGCAGTGCTAGATTCAAACCCATGTCTATCTGTCTCCAAAGCCTCAGCTACTTATCGCCATGCTTCTCATTTCTTACTTTCAAAACAGGAATAAAGCCATACTTAACTTGAAAGATAAGCCTTATTCAATTTCTAAACATACAGAAAACTAAACATACACTTACCCTATGGCCCAGTAATCACACTCCTGGACACTTATCCCAGAGAAATGAAGCTTACGTTTTTACAAAAACCTCTACAGAAGTGTGCACAGCAGCTTTATTTTTAATAGCCAAAACCTGCAACCAGAAGGTCCTTCAGTGGGTGAATGGTTAAACAAAGTGTGGTACACTCATACCATGGAATATTACTCAGCACTGAAAAGGAACAGGTTATTGATACATTTAACTCCTCGGGTACCTCTTGGACACTATGCTTAGTGAAACAAGCAAGGCTCACAAGATCATACGCCGTATGTTCCTATTTACATAACATTCTCTAAATGACAAAATTATGGAGGTGAATAACAGATTAGTGGTTGCCAGGAACAGAGATAGCAAAGGGAAGGGTAGGGTGGATGTATTTATAAAGAGGTAGCACAAGGGAGATAGTCATAAAAAAAAGTTTCATGTCTTGATTGCACTGGTGGCGAGACAAATCACATTTAATAAAATGACAAAGAACTATATACATACATTGTACCAATGTCATTTTTCTGGTTTTGATGTTGTGTTATAGCTATGTTAGATGATTCCATTAGGGAAAACTGAGTGAGGGGTAAGTGGGGCCTATCTGTACTATATTTGCCACTCGTGAACCTATAATTATTTCAAAATAAAAAGTTAAAAAATAGCCTTTTGTTTCTCATTTCCCTCCCTACCCCCTCTTCCCCAGTCCAGCATGTCACTCAGCCAGAGACCAAGTACTGTTAGACTCCGTTCTTTCTCCTACGCCCGATAAGCAGTCCCGAAGCCCTGTTTTTTCCACCCCTGAGTGTGGAAAAAACGCACCCCTGAGTGTGCGCCTCTCTGGTCTGGTTGTCCTTCTATCCTCTCTGCCGCTGCACACTCTCTAGCGTGACATTCTGTAGCAGCTTCCCGGCTGGCCTCCTATCCTGACCTGTCTTTTACGGTGCTGATGACGTCTGTAAGATACAAATTAGATGCTCTTACTTCCCTGCCCAAGAGCAGTTAGTGGCTCCCAGATGCCTGCTGCTTTGAATCAACAGATTCATAAACAGTTCCTGTTCTATGCTCCTCTCAGGAGCAATAAATCTGCATGTCCTGGAGGCTCGTCTCCTCCCCATTTTTGGTAGCTCTTAGTAGATAGCTGGCATAGCAAGTCAGAGTTAGAGCACCAGAGGAATTCACTGGTATCAGCCCGTGGGCTTCAGAGGTCTTCCCTTTCTGTCAAGGCCACTTCTCTGACAGGGAGCATCCCTGGCACAGTGATGTTCCCAGGTCCCTAGGGCATTATGGGGCAGGGCCCCTTTTGGCTGGGATGTTGGCCATGCGGCATGCGGCCCATCTATTCTGGGTCGAAGCTGTGGGATAATGAGAGTTCAGGATGACTGTGGACACTACATTACTTCTCTGCTTATAAGCTGTTCTCTTATAACCTTTAATTTTATATCTGTCTTGTATACATGACACTAGGCATCTATGCCTGGGATGACTCTGAGTGACACTTCCTCACCAGATTCACCTACTGATGCCTGCTGAGTATGTCACATCCAACATGACCTGTAGTTCTCAGGACATGTTTCCTCTGCTATTCAGTTTTCTGTCACCTACACCTTCCTGATTCCTGCCTGTCACCCAAGCAGAAACAGATCTGCTCTCTTTATTTTTTACATAGTTCCCCTTCATTCCTCTCTCAGGGAACTTCTAACATTGTTTTGTAAACCCAGCTGTGAGGTTGTCTCTTTTTCTCTTCACCTAGTCTGTGAAGTTCTTTAAAGGATGGGATGTTTTTTGTTTTTGTTTTTTTAGCTGTTTTTCTGATGCTTGTGAGAACCTTGCATGTGCGTGGTGTTCAGTACACGTTTGTTAAATGAGCAAATAAATTATGGCGTGTGTAAGGTGCCTTAGAAACAGTCAGTGCTATACCAGTGTTCATCTCGGAGAAAATGTCTCAATGAGGTCAGCAAAAGAATCCATAATGGTTGGAACCAGAATTGTTGACATAACAAAATCAGTCGTCAGTTTTTTAAACACCTTTAAACACACACACACACACACACACACACACACATTGCATACAGTGCATAGTGTGTAATCAGCTTCAGACGTGGACTAACACCCTGAAGTTGTTACGGTCTTTCTCCTTTCTCTTCCTAGATGTGAACGTTGGCGGCTTGCTCTGCACCGTCCACACGTCACACTTCACGGCTGCTTCTCTGGACTGCGAAATAGCTGAGACAGGATGTGGCGTGGTGCTTGGCTGTTGACAGAGTTAAATAAATATTCTTTAAAGGAGAAAATGCTTTTGTATGTGCGAAAACAACTGAATTTCGACCACCAAATGATTTCTTCCAGCTCAACACCAGCCACCAGTATAAAGACAACTCATTCCTCACGTTGATGGATCTGGAGGCACAGAACTCTTGTCTCCCCTCACTAGCAGGGAAGTTTTAATGTGGCTGGATTCTCTGACTCAGACGCATTGCTTTTGTGGTAGCGTTTTGCCCTACATGGGCTTTTCCTAAATTTGAGCTTAAGCGTGCCCTATTAGAGGCCTAAAAAAGGCTAAGTGTTAACTACCCTACTTTTCTGAAAAAAATTTTTATTTATAACTATACCTAAAATTAAGCCCTGACTGGTGTTGCTCAGTGGGTTGAATGTCGTCCTGCAAACAAAAGGTCGCCAGTTGGATTCGGGGTCAGGGCTCATGCCTGGGTTGCGTTCCCTGGTTGGGTGGCTTGTGAGGGGCAACTAATCAATGTTTCTCTCCCTCTTTTTCTCACTCCCTTGCCCTCTCACTAAAAATAAATAAAATCTTTAAAAAATAAAATTAAAACTGACTTTGTCTTATGCACTTCTAGTGGCTTTATAAGAAAACAAAGGAAATTGATCTATATCTTAATTTTAATTTTGAAATGAAGTCAAGATAATTAAAAAGGGATAATCTACTTATATTTCATCTTCATTGTAGTATCTAAAATTGTGGGCCAAAAGGTAACTGATAAAGCAATGATTTGTTTTCAACCTTTAATCAAAAGTAAAAATAACTACGCATAGCATTTTTTTCTGGTTTTAGAGAAGAAATTTTCCTGGTTTGTTATATTTTTTATTCTCTTTAGTTTTCAAACTATTTTATGGATACTACATAGCTGTATAAGCCAGGAGAAACTGACTACTTTTAAAAAGCCATATTTTTACATTTTGAGTTTATGATTTGTCAAAACCTTAATAAAAGGCTGAAAACTTTTGGCTTAACCGTTTATTTTTTTCTGAACAGTAGATGGCAATATCTGTTCATTGGTAGCAAAAATCTCAATCACAGTAATAACTATAGACTTAGATTTTTTTTCCCTCCCACCCTGTAGAGTGAAATCAGTCTATTTAAAATTGTAAAATTGAAGCCAGAAACAGTTTGCATGTCAGTACAATCTTACTTTTAAAATTTTGGTTGAAGGCGGCACAAACACACATGAGTAGGTGAAAACTATGCCTTTTTTCACTGCAGGGCAGGGAGGCTGGCGGCTCTAGAAAGGCTGCGGGCTGCTGTGGACAAAGAGAACCTAGAGGTAGACAGTCTGAGGCAAGAACGAGACAGGTTAAGCTAACAATTTTTAGCTCGTTCTGTTAAAATTTATGCTCAGATCTTGTTACATATGCAGAGAGGTTTTTTGCTTATTTTCTTAAATTCCAAAGTATGTTTTGCCTAGAAATTTTAAACTTCACACATTTTTATTTTTGAGAAACAAAATAAGAAATAAAGAAATAAAACAATGCCAGGTTTGTACCCAAGGCTCACATTGACTGTTTCCTTCTCAAGGAAGTAAGGGGAATGAACGGGGTCTAGACTCAGGTTTGGGGTCCTTCTGATCTCTTCAGCTGGAGAAGTTACACTTCTTTTAAAGAGGATTTCTAGTGTTTGAAGAAATATCTTCATGGCTTCAAAAATCTCAAAAATCATAGCTGTGGTCTAACAAATTAGCTGCTCTACAGGTTAATTAGCTTTACTTTTGGGATAAATCAATGAACAAGATTTTTTTTAAGGGTTAATATGTAGTGGTATTCTCCCTTAACATCTAACATTATCTATGCCTTTGAAAATGCTAATGTCTAGTTTCGTGCACTATGATGAGAGAAACATATTGACAGACTGTAACTCTCTAGCTTTTACTTAGGAATTTCCACAAATGCCATCTTCATTAAAATATGCCTTGAAGATGTAATTTTTGGTACTAAGCTGATTGCTTATTGGCTATAGCTTTCTGTTTTGTATTTTATTTTATTATTTTTAAATCCTCACCTGAGGATATGTTTATTGATTTGAGGTGGGGAAGAGAGAGGGAGAGAGAGACATTGATGGGAGAGAGAAACATCAATTTATTGTCTCCCATTGTGGGCCTACTTGGGACTGAACACTCAATTTACATATGTGCCCTGACTGGGAATCGAACCCACATCCTGGTGAGGGCCTGTTTTGTATTTTAAAACAAGTCACCCTTTTGTCAAAATAATTCCACTGATAATTTACTCTTTGGAGGACTGGATGGAAAAACAGCTGTTTTCAGGCAGAACTGCTGGGAAGTCGGGCCAGAGCCTGCTACTGCATCACCAAGCATTAAGCCACAAAGAAAAAGAAAAGTGAGTTACAACTGGTGTGTCAAGTAGGTCTAGCTGCCAAGACATTATATTGATCAAGATTTCAAATGTTTTTATGGCCCACATTAATATTCGATATTTTCATTTAAAAAAAGAATCACCGTTTCCTTGTTTCTGTAGTTGATGATCAGCTTCTCAGAATCGATATATCCGATTATAGTCTTCTTGGATTCTTTGTTTTTTTTTAAAGCAGTTCACTTTAAGTAGCTAGATTTTAAAAATACATGTTTTGAGATGCCAAAGAAGAATAAGATATAATCTATTTTTAGGTCAGCCTGTGTAGGCGACTATTGAGTTCAGTAGACAATTCCTGAGGAGTCTGGAGACTTACACTGATACTGGAATTCCTGTTAAAGAAAAGGTCCCATGCAGTTTGTCTATCTTCGTCATTATTTAAGAAGGCTACAGCATGTGGGTTACTGAACCCAGTTACTGCATAAATAAAGTAACCACATTCCATGAAGTTTTGATGGGTTTATGGTCAAATGAAGGAAATTATCTTGGCTATTGCTTGGTTGATCTTTTCCATAGAGTGTGGCTGTGTTTCTTTCATTATTCCCTGTGAAGTAATAGATTTTACAGTAGAAACTTACCTATTTTTAGGATCACTGGACATCTGGCCAGTTTTACTATTTATAACAAATCTTCCTTCATGCAAAGAACCAAATTTCATCATTTCTTTTATCATATTAATATGTCTGTAAACTACTGCCCTAGAGGGTCTACTATCCTTAGCTGAGGCATATCTACCGTGTATATGTGTTTACATCCTAGAAAGCAGCTTAAATTTCTTTATAACAAATGGAACTCTGATTTTTCTTGTTTCGCAACAGCTTTTTTCCATTCACCTGGCTTTATGGCTCATACGATGTACAAAGAGAAGTGTGAACCTAAGAACAGGCCTTATGACTGTGAGCTCCCCCAACATCGGAATACATTAAAGGTTCAATTTAATATTATGCAACTGTAGGCAGCTTTGAACAAAGAGTGTGATGGTTTTGAGTGTGAAGTGGTAAAGCCTGCTAATTTCTCTTCCTTTCCATTCACTCTTATCTTAAATTCGCTAAGATGAGACTTTTATCTGCATGTTTCCAAGAAGGTGTTCAATTAATAATAGAGAAGAATTAAGGCTGATATGATCACTTCATGTCTTAATTTGACTCTTTTAAACAGACTGCTGGGAAAAAAAAGGAATCATTTTCATGGTTTTTTAATTCCAGGTTTTTTCTATTGTATTTGTCATATAACAGATTTAATATTTTCCTTTCAGTAACTTATCACAGGTAATTTGGTATTTGATCACTTACCCACATAGCACACACCAAATTTAACTTTAGGTGAATAGTATTTAAAATGTTGACTTGTAATCTGCACAGGGCTTGCGCAACCCGTGGGTGCCCCTGTCTATTCAGAATAACTGTCTCCTCTGAGGGAACCCAACTGATGCCTGTTACATATCATTTCTCCTAGGCTTTCTTCTCTAAGTTGTGTTACCTCTCTCCTGTCAGCCCTGGGCTCTAGGCCCTCTCCGTCCTGCTTTTAGCATTTCCCCAGCTATTGGAGAGCTGGATGAAAGAGAGCTAGTGCAGACAGCATGCAGCCAGGTTACTCCATTCTTTGGGACTTAATTCAATGGACTGAACCCTTCATCTCATACGCGGTGAGACAGGATTGTGTCCCCACCCTTATTCCTATCGTGGCTGAGGATTCTTGGGGGAACCTATGCTCCAGATTAAGGCCCTTCGATTCTACCTCTCCCCTTTGGGGAGTCTCCACTGTGCATTCACCCTACTCTCTCTGTTTGCTGCTTGCTTTGGCACGTGTCTTCTTGGACATCACTCCAGATGCCCAAAGTCTTGATTTTAGGGACAGGAAGCCGTGCACACCACTTACAATTGAATTTCAGAAATGTCTGTTCTCCAAAGCCCTTGGCCATCCTGCCTCTGGGCAGCTGCACTCTTCTGGACTGGGAGGAGGACCCAGAGCTCTCTTTCTCCCTTCTCCCTAGTCTACCCTTTTTCTCTGAGGAGGTGTGCTCCCAACCCCCACAAATGCTTCTTTTTTTTGTGTGTGTGTGAGAATAGTTTTGCTCCTTTTGTCTTATCCCTACCTCTTTCAAGCTGCGTTCCAAGGACTCTTTGCACAGCTGAAATGGTACATCAGGATTCTGTATCTCCCCAGAGACTGTCATCTAAGATAAATTCTTTCAGATAAACAAATTAGAATAACATTTGTTTAATGCGCTATGCTAAATATTAATAGTTAATGGATTAATCTCCTTCTAGAGGGCATTAGCTGGGAGCTGGCTTCTCAAATAGGGTTTCCGGACTGCCTGTGGGCTTCCTTGTTGAGATGTGCCTGACTAGGAGAGGTTTTTCAAACCCCTCAGACTGTATCAGAGAGATCACTGATTTTTCTGGTTTTCTGCCTGTTGTGTTCTTTTTGTTTATTTTTTTCTTTGCAAGCATACATATCTACAGGGATGTGGAGACATTTAAAGAACAGAGGGTTCATAAGAGTTTAGGTGGATGTCTATGCTAAACCGTTTATATGCATTGTTTTATTTAATAAACAACCTTATGAAGAATCTAGTATGTGATAGGAAACGATCCCCTACTAAGTAACTCACCCAAGGTCACATAGGCAGTGCATTCAATCTAGATGGGCCTTACTCCAAAATCCTGTGCCCTTCACCACTATGCTCCGTGGAACATTTCTCCACAGATAAGTTCATAATGTTTCTTCAAGGGCAGAAGTCCAATGACTCCAATGTGATAATATTTTTCCTAGTCAGTGAATATAACTTTGTTTAAACATATCCATCCTTTTTTCCTTTCTTTTAAAATATTTTATTTAATTTTTTATTTAGAGAGGGGGGAGGGGAGGGAGAAAGACAGGGCAAGAAGCATCGATGTGAGAGAGAAATATCAATTGGTTGCCTTTCGCACTCACCACAGGGGATCAAATCTGTAACCCAGGCCTGTACCCTGACTGGAAATCGAACCAGCGACCTTTTGGTTCACAGGAAAATGCCCAAACCGCTGAGCCACTCTAGCTGAGGAACACACTACTTCTTTGTATGTGAACAAGAATCAATTTGTTGTGAGATATGTTGGTTGTGTGATAAGTTTAAACCAGTGATAAGAAATTGAGATAGTGCTATATTGTCTAAAAATTACCCTCAGTTCCTTTATAAATATGTATTGTGTATGTATACATATAATATAAATAAATATTATACATAAATATATTTAAATAAATATAAATATGTACAAAACATTATAATAAATATAACAAAATTAATTTTCTCATTTATCTTCCTGTACCTGCCTCAATATCAAGAGAGATTGGTATATTGAAGAAATTCAGATTTTTTTTAAATTATAATAATGTGATAAACATTAGTTAAAGTTAAATAGCAGAAATCTATTACTATTTCTAATTGAAATATAATTGTTTTTACCATGGTACTATTTAGAAAATAGGGATTGTCACATATACACTTACAAAGTCATTTCATGATGTAAAAATATTAATTTTCAAATAATTCATAGATAAATATATGTCCAATTAAAATTTAGTTTAAATTTTTTCATAGGCTATGCATTCACATTGTTCAAAAATCCAAGGTTATGGAAAGGTATAGGATGAAAGCTCTCCCTTCGACATCTGCCCTTCCCTTGTGTTTCTGCAAACAAGCCTTCCTTGTCCCAAGTAACCACTGTTATATTCTCATGCATTTGAATATATATTATTTCCCCCCTTATACATAAATATTTGCATGTATATACACTCTCATGTACTTTGCTTTCTTAACAATATTTCATGGAACTTTTTCTATATCAGTACATGATTTTGTCTTCCTTTTCAGCTGAATAATATTCAGCTGTTTGGCTGTACCATACTTTATTTCATCAGTCTTCAATCAAAGGGTATTTGGCTGTTTTTAATCTTTTACCACTTTAAGTACTATTTCTAAAATTATCTTCGTGTCATTTTGCATGTATGTGAGTATATCTGAAGGAAGTGGAATTATTGGATCAAAGAATATATGCATTTATAATTTCAATAGATGCTATGCAAATACCTTCCATAGAAATGTAACTGTATAATATATAAGTAATATAATAATATTTAACCAACATGGAGGAGTTCCTATTTACCAACGACCATGCCAATAGATTGCTATCAAACTTTGTTTTTTGCCAATTTGGTAAGTGGAAAATGGTATTTTAGATGTGTATTATTTTACACTTTTTCTATTATGAATGAAGCTATTCTGATTCTTTTCATATATTTAAAACCAACTTGTATTTCTCCCTTTGAGACATATTTGTCACATATTTTGTCCATATTTTTCTATCAAGTTACTGTTTTTTTTTCTTATTAGTTGCTGTTTGGGTGATTTGTCTGTCATGTGTATCGCAAATATTTTCCCCAGGCCCCCTCCTAAGATGTAACCGCTATTAACAACTTGAGATTAGAATGAACATATAGATTAGTTTGGTATAATTTAAAATTTTTTCAGAATTTCTTTTTCCTATCCAGGAATAAGGTCTGTCTCAGATTTTTCAAATCTCATTTATTGTTTTTGTTTATTTATCTCAGTGTTGTGTTTACAGTGGTTTTGAACATTTTATTATGGTTATTTCAAGGTAACTTAAGAATTTTTGTTGTGGCTATTTTCTTTTTGGTCCAGAAATATCCTATCATCTTTCTCTAGTTCAGTATCCTAGTGTTCTGATGTGTAGGTCCATCACTCTGTAATTGTTCTGAAATTTTCTGAGGGAGGAAAATGCTGATGTCCCACAAAGCCTTTGGTGACTGCAGAAAAACAAAAGAGAAAGACCAGCGTGGTTCTTAATGTTTATTACTGTTGATCTGAGGACTCTCATTCTTTTGTAACATTCTGTGACTTGGAAGGAAAGTTTCTAATTCTAAAAGTATCATTCCTCAATAAGAAAGGACTCACCCTGACTGATGTGGCTCAGTGTGTTGGGTGTCCTCCCACAAACAGAAAGGTTGCTAGTTTGATTCCCAGTCAGGGCACATGCCTGGGTTGCAGGCCAGGTCCCCCATTGGGGGACATGCGAGAGGCAATGGATCAATGTTTCTCTTGCACATCGATGTTTCTCACTCTGTCCTTGTCCCTCCCTTCCTTTCACTCTAAAAATAAATAAAGACTTCCAGTCAAGATGGCAGTGTAGGCCGACATGGCTTGCCTCTTTGCACAACAACATCAAAATTACAACTAAAATACAGAACCACCATCACTCAGAAATCAAGTTGAATGGAAGTCTGACAAAGACAGGATTAAAGAAACCACATCCATCCAGACTAGTAGGAGGCATGCAGATGTGGAATGGGCTGGTCCCATATCTACGGGCAGTAGATAAAAATTTGGGAGGGATATCTTCAGAGCAAGAAGTCCCAGCCCCACACTAGGCCCCCCAGCCCAAGGTTCCAGTACCAGGAAGGTAAGTCACCATAACTCCTGGATGCAAAAACCAGAGAGGGTTATATCCGCGGAAGAAACTTCTGGAGCCCCAAGCAATTCCTCTTAAAGAACCCACGCATGGACTCACCTACTCAGACTCGCTCCCTCTGAGCTCCAGCAGCAGGGTAGCAGCTTGAAAGGCACCAGTGACATACTGCGAGAAACTGAAGTATCTGGCATCAAGGAGAGCAGAGGCCTTTGTCCCTTTCCTAAACCCTCCCTGCTCAGAGCTGGCAAGCTGGTGCCATATCTGAGACTCCATCAAACTGGCTATCAGTGTTTGACCTGCCTTGGAGATCCCCAGAGACTCTGCCCCACCCAACTTACAGGCCCACCCAGGCTGCTTTTCCATATGAATGGCTGGTCTTGGCTCATGCTTCACAACTTCCTAAATCCTCTCAAACAAGCAACAGCTGGCCTCAGTGAGCCACAGGCTTGGCACTAGCAGCAGCTGGCTTAGATTCAGAGCTTGGCTTTGCCTGGAAATCTCCCCTCTCAGTCATCTCAGATTGTGTTATAGCTCACATAGGGTGGCCCCAGGCAAAACACAGGTAGGGGTTGACCTTGGTCTTTACCACCCTGGAAACCCCAGGGCCAGTGCACCCAGTGGACAGTTGTAGACCACTTCAGAGCACCACTACCCTACCCCTGCACAGCTGATCCTCCATGGAGGGTGAACATTTCCTTAATTTGGTGATGGAATAGACATGCAAGTCCATGAAGCACAGAGAGTTACTAAATAAGATGAATGCAAAGAGGCCCACTCCAAGACACATCATAATTAAAATGCTGAAGGTTAAAGATGAAGGGAGAGTAAAGAATTATTCTCACAAAGTTCTTAAAAGTAGCAAGAGAAAAGAAGTTAGTTACTTACAGTGAAGTTTCCATAAGACTGTCTGCTGATTTGCAGGCCAGAAGGGATTGGCAAGAAATATTCAAAGTCATGAAAAGCAGGAACTTACAGCCAAGATTGCTCTATACAGCAAAACTTTCATTTAGAATCAAAGGGGAGATAACAAGCTTCCCAGACAAGAAAAAGCTAAAGGAGTTCATCATCACCAAACCATGATTATATGAAACGTTGAAGGGACTTATTTAAGAAAAAGAAGACCAAAGTTATGAACAATAAAATGGCAAAAATACATATCTATCAACAACTGAATCTAAAATACAAACTAATCGAACAAGAGGAGCAAAGACAGAATCGTGGATATGGAGAGTGTTTTGATGATTGCCAGACAGAAGGGGGATGTGGAGGTTTGGGTGAAGAGGCAAGGGGATTAAGAAGTACAAATAGGTAGTCACAGAATAGCCATGGGGATGTACAGTAAAGTATAAGAAATAGAGTAGCCAAAGAGCTTATACACATGACCCGTGGACATGAACAATGGTGGGGGGATTGCCTGAGGGAGTGGGGGTGCTGAGTGGGGGGAGGGCAAAGGGGGAAAAATCAGGACAACTATAATAGCATAATCAATAAAGTATAAGCAAAATAAATAAATAAGTAAATAAAATCTTAAAAAATAAAAAAAGACTCATCAAGTCCAAAAATGAAAATGCAGTACAGAATTATATTTACTTCAAATAGGTGCAATTGTAGGTAGTGGCTTTAAAATTTTCCCTTGGATTAATATAAGCTGTAAAATATAATGATTTTAATGAAATCAAAATTTTCTTCAATAATCACACTTCTAAGATATATCCCCTTATTCAAAAAAATGAAAGTCTTACTTTTACTCAGAATACCAGCTGTTCTGGACAGCAAAAACCTATACTAAATTAGTTCTGTGCACTGGGATATGCTCCGTTCTCAGAAATAATAAAAAACTCATGACATTAAGATTTTTAATTGGTCAGATGATGACAGTTAAGGCAATTTCTTATTCTCCATGAATTCCTATGCATTAAAGACAAATAAAAACAACAATGCACCTAGGGGGAACATCTCCACTCCTTTGGATGCTGCAAATTCTTATGTTTGTTGGTACCCATTCACCCTAATTTATCAGTTCATAACATACAACACTTATTTTTATGTAGTGGCTGTGGATTTTTAAGGATATGCCTTATCTTTTTGCTTATATTAAATACTATTTTCCAAAAACCACTTTTATTTTTTTATTTTAAAAAATCACCTTGAGAGAGTGAATTATGAATACGTTGTCCTTTTGTTGTTGCTTTTTGCTTCTTCTTTTGAAATTCTTTGTACTGGGCATTTGCAGTCAGCCGCAGCGTTCCATGTGGTCTGCAGCCATGCCCCTTTGCTCATTATGTTGAGACTGTGTTTTTCTGCAAGGGAGTGATCAGGTGGCAAGGAAGTTGTGTCTGTGCTTCAGAACATGGTAGCTGGTTTAGTGATTTATCTGATGGGGAGTTTTCTCTGGAGGTGCAGTGTTGACGATGCCCCCCTAGTTCGGCTACCTCTGCTTCACTGAACACAGCTAAACCAGACCTGAAAGTAAATGGGAGACAATGTGGTCAACCACAGGCAGAAAGAGAGCTCTTGAGTATTCCCAACCAAATAAAGGCCTGACAAAGAAGAATATGTGTTGACAGCTTTTCTTAGGACATGCTTCGAGAATCACATTAAAACATTTCCACAGGGTACAGGCTTCAATCAGCAGAAGATGTTCTTGTATCCCAAATACCACAGGGTCGAGTTTTCTTATGACCCCGGCATCACAGCCAATCTAGGGGCTGCTGCAGTAATTAAACAGATGTCATTGTCAGCAAAAGGCCAGATATTAGACAAACTTTTATGCAGTCAGGTCCTTCCAAAAATATCCAGGCTAATCTAATTGAATAGGATATTGCAGTAAAGATACATTTATTAAGTAGGAAAGATTTGTTCTTCTGCCTTAGGTGACAATGTTTTAAGAAAGCCTTCTGCTTTACTCAGCTTATAAAATACAATATGTAAGTGACTGGGATAAGTTCCCCCAAGGACACTTCAGACAGATGCATATACTCTCTTCTAGAAGTTTTACTAACTTTGGATTCATGCTCACCTAATGGTGATTATTGACTGTGTTAGGCATTGATTCTGACAAAACAAAATGGCTATTGTTCTCCCAATTTTTATTGTTGAGGAAAGGAGGACTCAGAGAGGTCAAATGATTTATCCAGGATCATGCAACCAATAAATGGGAATAAACCCAGTTTGAATCATGCAAGCTAATTATGTTCCCTTCTTACATAACTTTTATTACACAGTTTTGAAAAGCAATGTGGCAGAATCTACAGTAGTCTAATCTCATTAGTGAAGGCTCATTTTATTTGGTGTGAAAAATATTTATGCTAATCACATGTACTAAGAATTTGTTCATAGAACAATAAAATTGTCTTCCTATTCCAGTTTGTTCACTATAAATTTTCCCATTAATGTTACCAGTGTGGAAAAAATGGGAACAATTTGAATATGAAGCATTTCCCCAAAGACAAAATGGGTTATTTGAACTGTGACCATTAGCTTATAATACTTCTTAGGGGCTTTTATTCCCCCTTCAAAATTGTGGGGCCCTGGGGGAAGCATTAGAAGTAAGAATGCATATAATTACAATGACATGGAAGGGCTAAAATTTGTGAGATAATAGCTTATAAACAATTTGATTTCATATATATATATATATATATATATATATATTTGCTTGTTTTAATGGTATCTCCTTGTTATTTCAGTCTTGAGAGTTCACTGAACTCAGAACATTGAGAGGAGCCCTGGCCAGTGTGGCTCAGTTGGTTGGAGAGTTGTCTGGTGAACTGAAAGGTCTCAGGTTTGATTCCTGGTCAGAGTATATGCCTAGGTTGCAGATTTGGTTCCTGGTGGGGGTGCATATGAGAGGCAACCGATTGATGTTTCTTTCTCACATTGATGTTTCTTTTCCTCTCTCTCCTCTCTTCCTGTCTCATTCTAAAAAAAAAAAAAAATCAATAATCATGTCCTCAGGTGAAGATTAAAACAAACAAACAAACAAAAAACATTGAGGGGAGAATGTCCATTCCATACCTTAAGCTGTCTTCTAGTTAATAATCTTGAATAGGTAAATGATCATATTAAAAGCTAAAGAGAAATAAATTCTCTAGTTTCTCTGGTACCCTATGCACTCCATGTTCAGTTAGTCATTTTTTAATTGAACCGTGTCTAGAACGGTGCCTAACTAAATACTTCGTTAATGAAAGAATCCAACATAAATTTATTTGCTAGCCTCAGAAGCAATAAGAAGGCAAGAAGGCTCTTTGCAAAGTGAGATAAATTGAGACTAAAGGGGGAAATTGGATTAAAATTAGACTAAGCTGGGTGAAAGAAGGTCCTTTATCTGTATTGGCTTTTGGTATTAAAAAAACAAAATTTTAAAACAAAATTATTTTTAACAACAGTGAGAAGAAAATCAATTTTAGTAGTTTTGTGATTCAAATATAAATCACTAAGTTGACAGGGTAGAAGAGTAACAACGAATGGCATAAGGCACAGTAATGGAAAAAATACGTTATGACTGTATTATAACATCTATATAATACTTAGATTTGATGGAAGGAAATTCCATTTTGGCATCTATACCAAAGCTGCATAATAAAGGTATTGAAAAGTGATCTATGACATAAATTAGTGCACAATTTAGAGACTAATCCCTGAGAAGCACATGCGTGATATAGAACAAAGCAGCATAGCAAAAGATTTGAAAACAGAACTGACAATGAAACTAATTGACCAAAGAAGTAGAGACAGAACTTACAGTCTGAATCTAAACATGTTATTTGCCTGTTAAAAAGTCAACATTCTACAGAAGATTTTAACAGAACCTGGAGTTTCATAACATAATAAATATTCAAAATGTCCAGAATACAATTCGAAATTACTCAATATACAAACGAGCAGGAAAATATGACTAATTCTCAAGTGAAAACATAATCAACAGATGCCAACCCTGAGATGATCCAGATGTTGGAATTATTAGATAGACTTTAAAGGAGCTATTATAATTATCCTACACAAAGTGAAACTGAACACATTTGGAATGAGTGAAAGATAAAAATTTTGAGGAGAGAAATAGAAATTATAAATGAAAGAGCCAAATGGAGATTTTATAACTGAAAAATACAATGTGTGAGATTAAAAAAGAATCACTGGATGGGCTTAACAGCAGAACTGAGATGAGAGTGTAAGTAGTGAATTTGGAGATTAATCAATAGAAATCATTTAATGTAAAGAAGTAAGAAAGAAAAGATTTTTAAAAATGAACAGATTATTAGGCACATATGAGACAATATTTTAATATATAACATGTCCATTATTGCAGTTCCAGAAAGAGAAGGAAAGAGTTTGATGCTGAAAAAAATATTTGAGAAAATAATGGCTGAAAACTTTCTGATTCAGTGAAACACATAAGTTTACAAAATAAGCTCAGAGAAAACCACACTAGACACATTATGAACAAACTGCTGAAAATCAAAAGTAAAGAAAAAATCTTGAAAGCAGACAGAGAAAAATAATACATTACATAGAGCCTAGAAGACAGTGGCACAACACCTTTAAAGTGTTTCAAGAAAAGAACTATTAACTGAGAATTCTACATCCTTCTGGAATTATGGGGGAATAAAGAGATCCTCAGAGAAAGAAAACGAAGACAATTCTTTGCCAGCAGACCTGCTCTAAAATAAATGATAAAGGAAGTTTTTCAAGCTGGGGAAAAATGATACGAGAGGGAAAATGGGAACACTAGGATGAAGGAAGAGCAAACCCATGTTTGGGTGAATGTAATAGAGTATTTTTTTTCCGCATAAATCTTTAAAATATGTATAAATGTTGACAGCAAAATATAGGATTGCTGGGGATTTTAATGTATGTAGATGTGAGAAAAATGGCAACTACAACATAAAAAGGGGAAGGCTAAGGATATTTTATTTAGTTTTAAATTTTGAATCATGTAAATGTATTTTTTTTTAATAAAAATTAAATAAAAACAAACACGAGCAGCAAAACAACCCAACATCTGAACACTGAAGTGATTTTACCCCAATTAAGGGCTGTCAACATCTATAGTTCTGCTTCATTCTCTTAAGTTCTCTGAACTCTTGAAGAATCTATTACATGGAATGATAAACTCATGTTTTGCTCACCTTCGTGTGCCACAGAATAATTCCTCAGAAAGAACAGGGTGTACCCACTGCCAGAGAAAGGGTGAATGTGGAGCCGAGATGTTAGCATCCTTGAGGAACATGTAGAAGAGGACATGGAGGGAGATAAGGACGATACCACTGAGGAAGTTTCTTCCTTCATTCTTTGGAATGACTCTCTCCTGCCTACTTGCGTGTTCTGATCCCCTCAGAAATGCCTTTTGAAATATTTTGGTAATATTTATTCAGCCAATACCAGTTACGAATAAGGTCCATTGGAAAGAAGTCAATGGAAAAAGAGAAACCGATAAAACAAGGTCCCAAAGAAAAATATGGGATAGATGGAAAACTAAACAAATGAGAATGGTACCTTAGTCACAGAGAGATGAAATCAGAGTGTGTAAACATATAAACAAACCTGGAGATAGAGAGGAGGCTATAGGTCCAGACTGTTGGTTATAAGTACAAAAACACGATTCAAACTGGCTTATGTAAAAAAGAGAACTTATTGGTTCATGTAATTGAAAAGTCCTGTGGTGTGATGACTTCAAAATAGATGGGTCTAGGAGCTTCATAATGCCATCGGGAATATACTTGTTTTCCTCGGGTTTTTTCTTAGGTGGGCTCTTCCCTTGTGGGGCGTGATGGGGGTTTATAGCATCTGCCTTATTTCTTTATAGATTAACAATACCCAAGCAAAACAGAATTACCTCCCCCTGGAATAGTTCAGACAAGGGTTTCATTGGCTCTCACACCCATCCCTGATTCATTTACTGTGCCCTGGCCGGCCAGGCCTGTGTCACACACCCAGTTTTGAGGAGATGGGAGCCAGCCCCCTGGTTCTACATGGACTAAAGATGGGGGAGTGGTTTCTTCAAGAAAATTGGGGTAAATGGATCTAGGTAGGTAAAAGCAAGGGATGTCCACTCTAAGGGGAAAGTTCAGGGACTACAAACTTACTTAATATGAAAAGAAGTTTAAAAATTTAACCTCAGGGTTTGAGAAGAAATTAGGAGAAAGGAATGTTAGGAAGTGAAGAGAGAAGAAAACATTAGGCATCGATGCAGCAGGAGTGTACAGAGATTAGTAAAATAATCACTGAGGAGCCCCTGAGGGCCCAATTAAAGTTAGATAATGTGGATTGGTCATTAACTCATTAAACCCAGTTTTTAGAACATTTTACTGTAGCTTTCCCAGGACTGGGGATTGGCCTAAGGGTGGGGAGAAATCAGGTGCTAACAAAGTCATGGTTAAGGTGGTGTCCAGGCCAAGGTGTGACGAAAGGGAAACTAGAAGTTGGCTGGTGAACTAAGAATGGGGGAGGGTCAAGGAACTGAAGGTCATAGGCATATAAAAAGCAGTTTTAACAGGAGCGGTGGAGTTTAGTTGATGAAAGACAGGTTCTCTTGAGGTGCAAGACACATGGGGAGAGTAGAGACTGAAAGAGTATAGTGACTGCTAGCTATCGGGGTGGAGTTGCGGGTTGGCTTTTCACAGGAGCAGGTGTGGAAATGGAGTCGGGGGCGGGGTGAAAGGCTTACTGCGGGATAACACCAGTGAAAGGAAAACGGGAAGGAAGATTGGCTGGCGGAGCCATCAGACCATTATGCAGGCCGGGTAAACTCATTTTGTCCTGCTGACCGAGACCTGCAGGACAAGGAATGCCCATTAGAACAATCCTGTAGCAAGTGCGATGTCTAGGCCCTCGAACCACCGTCTGTCTCGCTTAGTCACTGGCTTGGGGCACGAACTCCCTTGAAAACAGCGGCAGTCTGCAAAGGAGCTAACAGTTGGAAGCTGTCAGCTAATCGCACCCCGTGTGGCTGAGAGCCAGCCTGTCCTTTCCTGAAGGGGAGTCTGAGTGTGCCCGCCACAGGTACCTTTGTGCGAATTAGGAAAAGGCACCTCGTCTAAGAGTTTTCATTCCTGTGGATACATAAGGAGACTCATTGTATTTGGCGGAGAACAGAGGCACCCCTGCCCCTGGGCAGACACAGTTCTGCACCAGGGTGTGCAGCTTGGTGAGCAGAGAGAGGAGTCATTGTTCACTCTTTCATCAACACACCTTGGACCTCGAGTGTGTGAGCTGCATGCACTGATTCTGATGGACAAACTGGGAAGTCGATAGTTGTAGCACCATCCCCCTTTCCACCTCAGTGGGACCCAGAAGATGTCCTCCCTTCTCCATGCGGAAGAAGGTGATCTAACAGGCCCTGAATAATCTAAATCAATCAAGGTAATCCCATCCTTTTTGCTAGGGATTGGCTCTGGAATTTGGGTTTAAACCAATCACTTTGTGCATTTCCTTTTTATTGGTCCAGAGATGGGCATATGACTTCACTTTGTCCAATCAGACATGATTGGAGGAGAGTTCCAATCTCACCCCTCGCTCACGCTGGGACAACAGCAGGGAGTATGCAGGGCCAGTTGCTTCTGGCAGCCACCCTCAACTCTTGAGGGGAGCCAGCCTTTGCATTAAGTTTACAGAGTGGGGAGATGGAGAGCTGGAAAGAGACTTGATCCTTGGATCTTTGGTGGCCTTGTCAAGCTGCTCAACCATGGAGCCCTAAAGTCTGATTGACAAAAAAAATTTCTGTCATGTAAGATCGATATCCCTATTACTTAAGCCAGCCTGGGTTAGGTGTTTAAATTCTTGCATCCCGCAGTATCCTAAAACACAGTGTGAGAGGAGTTACCTGAGCAATTAACTTGGGAGGCGCCCCAGGGTGATGGCAGAGGAAAAGGTGGAGAGGCGGCTTTTGGTTCAAATCATGAAGTAAGGTGGCAAACTGCCCTTGAAGCTGGTAGATAATAGTGATCTGGGAATGGCGTAAAGTGAGGGCAAGAAATTTTTTAAAAGGGGTGCTGCTAGGGGCCAGGAAACAATATTCAGTGTGATTAAAAACATGGGCTCTGGGTTCAAAATGCTTACGTTCAAATTCTGTCTCTACCGTTTAACAGCTCTAGCACTTTGGACGCCTGGGTCTCTCTGGGTCACAATTTTTTCACCAATAGGACGGCTGTAAGGGTCAAATAGGATAACATTTACCAGGCACCCAGTACATACTAAAGCTCAATAATTATTACTTTAAAACTATCGGATGAATGGAGACTGTTTTCTCAACTGAAATCATGCTATTGACCAAAAACTCTAAACTATCTGTTTTGTATCCAGGAAAAAGGGGGAAGGGATGGAACAGAACGGGTGGAAATATCACTCCTCTGGAGGTGAGAACTGAGAAGGAGTGAGTTTATGAGGGTTGACTTGCCTCTCCTGTGGGTTGGAGGCTGAGAAACACCAGCCAAGAGCAGCACGGGTTGCAGGAGGAGCAGATCCCTTCCTCTGAGGGAGGGACAGGGTGGAACTGAGGTCAGGGGCAGGGATATGAAGTATGGGAGGGGCTGCGGGGCAGCCTGGGGAAAAAGGCAGCCTCGCGAGAGGATCATGCAAATGGAGGCAGAGGGTAGGTTGATACCAGCGGAGCCTGAGTCTTGGGAGACTTCATAGACTGACCACGTCCAGGGTTCCGCAAGGTTAAAATGACAGCCAGGGCCTTGGCTCAGGCATTGGTGGAGAACACACCGGCTCCCCAATATTAGGGACCAGCAATAACCTAAAGAAGAGGATCACATCTCCCATTGTAGGGAAGGCATTTTGTTTTTCTAATTTTGCTCAGGTTGTGCTAAGCTGCGTGGCAGAAACATTTAGCGTCTGAAGTAGGCCCACTCTAAGGCCTCTACCTCCACGATCTGCGGGGCCCTGGGGTCAGCTACCAGGAAAAGAAGGCCCTCTCTCCTTTCTCCTCACAGCCTGCGGTTAACATGCTGCCAGGTCACTAGCAATTTGTAATCATGTTTGTGTCCACTGTGGTGAGCTCCCCAGGGAGATACGGGGAATTCAGACCGTGGTGCGGCCGAGCTGTGTGTGTCCAGAGGTCACCCTGCTGCTCTGCTTGGGGTCAGAGCAGTAGGGAGAAGAGTCAGGGGGACATGGCGTGCGGCATGCGAGCATTTGCCAAGATCAGAATGTTCCCCATCACTGCAAGCAGATGAGATCTTGGAACCTGGAATCACAGTCCCAGCTCCAGCAGGGCCTCTGGCAACAGCCCCAGTGTCTTCAGCTACAGACACCACCTCCGCGAGTGCCAAGAAAAGCAAACACAGGCCCCAGATCTCCTGTTGCACCAACTGGAAAGGAGCCCACCGTAGAGGAGCTGAGCTGTGAGGACAGTCTTCCCATAGCTCTTGATTTTCTGCCATCCTTCCCCCACCCGGATCGAACAAACAAACAACATACTAGTAATAAAATTTGCAGGTGTGGCTGGTTTATATTCTTGGATTCTCTTTTGATCAAATTCCCTATAGGACACAGGGATAAAATGGTGAATAAAGCTGGATAACGCAGTACGTCTCAGACATTTGTGTCTGAATAGGACAGGAGTTACCCTGCAAAGCAGAGATTCCATTCTGCCCCTGGGAGCCGGTTCTTTTTAGTGGCTTGGGATGGTGTCACTGAAATGCCCTCCAGCCAGCCCTTAGGAAACATATTCCAAGTTTCTCTTTTTGGTTGGGGTGAGCGGGGCGGGGGTTGTCCTTGGAAAGCCTAAAGAGCAAGGCAAGAAGGTGGTATCTTAAAATCCTGGCTGTCCAAGATAGGTGGTAGGGTCAGAAATTCATTGGGGAAAAAAGCTTTAGGAGAAGAAAAGTAGAATTACTAACATCAAGTGTGACAATAGCTACCAAGGAAAGGAAGATATCCATAGTTTACTGAAGAAAATCATGAACCGCTGGTGGCACAGAGGTGAGTGAGGAATCTGAGATCTGAGGAGTTCGAATTTCTAGAAAACAAACTGGGAGCTTGTTCGTGACTCAGGTCTTTAGATGTTTCTAAAGCTTTGGTTTTCTGATTAAACAAAGTTTAGTTCTAATTCAGTTGCTAGATTTCTACGTTGACATTGATCAACAGATTAGTGTTGGTCATATTTAACGAGCAAGGCATTGGGTTTTCTTTGGGTTATTCCTAAGAGTGGGTCTTCCTCTGTTTGCATGTCCGGGAGCTCTGGATTCCCTTGTGCCTTGGCTTTCCCCTCTTCTAATTTATCCTTTATATCCCATCACGCTGTCCAAAATATTTTTACTTTATAATTAGGGAGATTTTCCAGCATACAAAAATATAAAGAAAAGGCCACCCATCACCCTTCAGCTTTAGCAATTATCAACATTTTGTGTTAAACCTTGGAATGTGTTAATTCTTAATTCCTCTTTTTTTAATCCTCACCTTAGGAGGATTCCCCCCCCGCCCCCATTTCTTTTAGAGGGAAAAGAAGGGCAGTGGTGGGGGGAGAGAGAGAAAGGGAGAGAGAGAGAGAGAGAAACATTGATTGGCTGCCTTCTTGTACACGTTCCAACTGGGGACTAGGATCAAACCCAAAATCCGGTTATGTGCCCTGATTGGGAATTGAACTCATGACCCTTCGGTCTATGGGACAACACTCCAACCAAGTGAGCCACACCAGCCAGGGTCAGAATGTGTTAATTCTAACTGAGGTTTTCATAATTTTTATTTTTATTTATTGCTTTTATATTTTTATTTTTATTTTGAATATAGTTTATTGATTTTGCTATTACAGTTGTCCCATTTTTCTCTCCCCTTTATTCCCCTCTGCTGTCCACCCTCCTAACCAGCACCCCGCCTTAATTCATGTCCATGGGTTGTGCATGTAAGTTCTTTGTTGTCTTCATTTCCTATACTGTCGTTAACCTCCCCCTGTCTATTTTGTACCTCCCATTTATGCTTCTTATTCCCTGTACCTTTCCCCCATTCTCCTCCCTCCCCTCTCCACTGATAACCCTCCATGTGACCTCCATTTCTGTGATTCTGTTCCTGTTCTAGTTGTTTACTAAGTTCGTTTTTGTTTTTGTTTTAGGTTCAGTTGTTGATAGTTGTGAGTTTGTTGTCATTTTACTGTTCATATTTTTGATCATCTTCTTTTTCTTAGATAAGTCCCTTCAAACATTTCATATAATAAGGGCTTGGTGAAGATGAACTCCTTTAACTTGACCTTACCTGGCAAGCACTTTATCTGCCCTTCCATTCTAAATGATAGCTTTACTGGGTAGAGTAATCTTGGATTACTTGCCTTTCATGACTTCGAATACTTCTTTCCAGCCCCTTCTTTCCTGTAAGGTTTCTTTTGAGAAATCAGCTGATAGTCTTATGGGAACTCCTTTGTAGATAACTGTCTCCTTTTCTCTTGCTGCTTTTAAGATTCCCTCCTGCCCTGGCTGGTGTGGTTCAGTGGATTAAGCTCCAGCCTGAGAACCAAAGGGTCACTGGATTGATTCCCAGTCAGGGCATGTGCCTGGGTTGCAGGCCAGGTCCCCAGTAAGGGGTGCTCAAGAGGCAACCACACATTGATGTTTCTCTTCCTCTCCTTCTCCCTCCTTTCCCCTCTCTCTAAAAGTAAATAAATAATTATTTTTAAAAAAAGATTCTCTCCGTATCTTTAATCTTGGGTAATGTAATTATGATGTGCCTTGGTGTCTGCTTCCTTGGGTCCAACTTCTTTGGCACTCTCTGAGCTTCCTGGACTTCGTGGGAATCTATTTCCTTTGCCAGATTGGGGAAATTCTCTTTCATTGTTTTTTCAAATAAACTTTCAATATCTTGCTCTTTCTCTTCGTCTTCTGGCACCCCTGTGATTTGGATATTGGAATGTTTGAAGGTGTCCTGGATGTTCCTAAGTCTCTCCTCATTTTTTGGAATTCTTGTTTCTTCATCCTATTTTGGTTGAATGTTTATTTCTTCATTCCGCTCCAGATCATTGATTTGAGTCCCAGTTTCCTTCCCTTCACTGTTGGTTCCCTGTATATTTTGCTTTATTTCACTTTGCATAGCCTTCACTTTTTCTCTATTTTGTGACCATACTCAACCATTTCTGTGAGCATGCAGACTACCAGTGTTTTGAACTCTGCATCTGTTAGGTTGGCTATCTCTTTATCACCTAGTTCTATTTTTGGAGCTTTGATCTGTTCTTTTATTTGGGCCATATTTCTTTGTCTTGGCACTATCATTATGTTGTAAGGGGCAGAGCCTTAGGTATTTGTCGGGGTGGGGCAACTCACATCATTGCCTTGTGGTGTTGTCTGTGGGGGAGGGGTCAGAGAGGGAATAATACCTCTCGTTCAACCCTCGGCAGGCTTTCAACCACTTCCCCCGCTACCCACAAGCAAACTGGGCCCTTCTGGTGCTGATTCCCAGGTTGGTGGGTTTGTGTTTGTTCTAGAACCCTGTACGTCTCTCTAATGAATTCCGCTGTGAGGCTGGGAGTTTTTCCCACCACCACCACCCCACGGGTTTTTACAGCTAGGGGTTTTGAGGCTTTATTTCCCCATGCTGGAACCCTGGGTTGGGTAGTCTCTCTCACTCCCCAGTTGTTCCTCCTGGTTTATCTGCACACAAATGCGGGACTGCCTGGTCTGCCAGCCCGCGCCTTGCCACTTGTCCTCTCTGCCCTGGCTACCCATTTCCACCCCTCCTACCTGTCTGGATAAATGTTTCTTCTTTAACTCCTTGGTTATTGTACTTCCAAACGGTTCAATTATCTGGCAGTTCTGGTTATTTTTTGTTTTTAAATTTGTTGTTGTCCTTCTTTTGGTTGTGTGAGGAGGCAAAGTGTATCTACCTATGCCTCCATCTTGGTCGATGTCCTCATAATTTTTATTTTAAGATGGAATTTGACTTGCAGTTTCTATCATATGATAAATTAGCATGGATTCTTGGTTTCCTCCCCTAAAGTTGGTCTGGCAGGAACTATGGAAGTTAGAATCTCCCTGCTGCAGCCACCCCCCCCAGAAACCCTGGCCTCTCAATCCTGCCACATCTCCGCCCTGAGTAATCAGAGTGCCCTTGCCTCTGTGTATCATCCCCTCAGTATGTAAAAATCCTGGGTCTGGGCATCTGATTAGCTAAGCCTAGGTCACATGACAGTGCCCTGGCTGCTTAAGAGAGGCCAGGAAATCTGCTCCCTTGCTGATTGCTTTGATTGGGGTGGGCGTGTCCTGCTTCCATTCATTTTATGTTGTCCTCATACAGGAAGGTGATTCAGATACTGAGCACAGAAATGACAAAAGACTCTATCCCCTGCTTCGACCAGCCTTTGAAGCTCCAGCTGGCACAACTAACATCTTACTCCTTTCCTCTTCTAGGCTGTTTTTCAGGTGTCTGAGACTCAGCATATTCAACTCTGAGCCTACCCTCTTTCCCCTAATCAGCTTCTCTTCCTCTATTCCTTTCCCTGGTGAATGGCATTACCATCCCCAGTTGCTCAAATCAGAAACCTGAAAGTCATCCTGGAATTCTCGGATATTCTCCATATTTAGTTTTAACATCTTTTGAATGTCTATCCAGCCCGTTTCCTTTGTCTCCAGCTCTGTGACCCCTGCCTGAGTCAGGCCCTCATCATCGATCACCTACAGTGGTCTTGTCTTAGCTTAGGTTTCCCCAGACCCAGATCCTGAAATAAAGATTTGAGTACAAGTCATTTATTTGGGAGGTGAAGTATGCAAGGTCAGGGAAAGGGTAAGACAAGAAAGAGGAAGCAGCCAAAAGTTCTATTAGGAAGCCCACTGCCGTGGTGGGCAACTGGAGCTCAACCCACTGGGACATCGCCCAGCCCCAGAGTTAGGTGCACCAGCCGTCCTCAGGCCCTGGGCCTGGAGCATGAATTCTCTGACACTTGAAGCCTGCCACAGACAACAAAGTGAGCTCCAGAAGCAAGAGAAAACTCAGGCGCTGAAGCTGGGAGTGGAGGACTATTGGTGAGCAACAAAGTCCTAGGGGGAGGCACAGCCCTCCTGTCTTCCTTGCATCTATTGTACCCCTCCCACTAACCCAATTTTCTATTTTTTGGTCAAAATGGTATTTCTAAAACTGCAATTTGATCATCATGTCATGGCCCTGCTGATACTCCTCTTAAAGTTTTCCATAGCCTTCTACACAAGGCCCCAACAAGTTAACCAAGCGTACAAGGCCTTTCCTTCATCATTTGTCTCTGTCTTAGTTCTGCAGCCTGATTTCTTACTACCTTCTTTCTCTATCCCCTCACAGATACTATATTCCATTCTTATCAAACCACTTGTCATTCTCACAGTGTGCCCATTCTTTCATGTTTCTGTGTCTCTGCTTATGCTGGCCCCCTCCTTGGGATGCTTCTCCCCACTCCTTGCCTGACTCCTTCCAGGCTATGTCGTAGCCCAGCATGTAGGGCTCTGGGTAGACTACCAGAGTTTAGATCAGAGTGGGGGCGGGGGGCGAGGGGGCGGGAGAGGAGCACAGGTATCTATATACTTGTTGTTCTGTGTGTGTATTCCTCGTAGGAATTTATCCTGGAAATGTGTTCTGCTGCTAATAAAATAAAAAGAGAAATTGAAAAATGACTGAATTAGACAATCAAAATCTAGTGACATCCAACATTTGACTCACATAAATAACTCCCTTAGTTCAAATTCCTCATTGCTCACCAAACAACCTTCTGGGTATAATATGGTTTAAGTATTAACTGCCCACAGGGAAAGTACAGGCCATACCAAAATGAACATTCTTTTGTGTGTCATGGTCATATTTCTTATTTAAATGAATAAATTGTGTTATGATTTACATAGCAGCCCCCCGTGTATTTGGTTGTCATGCATGTAGCAATTTCTTTCAGTCTGATAACTCAGGTGCCCTACGGGATCAGATTTTTGAATCTGTAAATCCAAGGACCTTACATACCTTTGTTTGCTGTGATGTAACCCAGTAATGCCTCTCAGGTAACCAGTCAGCTGATTTTTTTGTGGCAACGCAGCCTATTATCCTTCTTTTTAGGTGCAATGATTCAGGCCCAGCTAATTGTCGTTGATTTATTGATTCCTGAAACCATGTTTTTAACATACCACCTTCTGTATCCAAAGATGTTGCCAGTAACTGGCAGGATATTTTTTGTGACATATTTTTTTTGACTTATTTTCTGTGAGTGGTTACATGTGGAACTAAGCCATGAACATCCTCTCATTCAGTTCCCCCTTTGACCTACATATTTTTGAGGCTGCTGACTGGACAGGTTGCACTATTGAAGGGAATTTATCTTTGGGCAATATGCAAACTGGGTGACTCACACAGACTGACAATATGATTGAATCCTCCATTTAAGGATGGGAAGGTTCTAATTATTCTTTTTTCTCAGAAAAATTTCATGTAGGAGAGAATGTTGCAGGGGAAGATTAACCTTTTATTATTAAATGGTTCCATAGGGATATTAAATTAATACATATCAAAACCAAAGAACACTTTTTAATCATCCCCACCCCCCAAAAATTAACTGGATAAATATATTCGGGTAGTAATATGTGGTTCTATTCACTCATTTTGTGCAAGCTGGAGAATGTCTAAATAAAATGTTACCCATCAACTGTTTAATTTTAGTTCCCAGTTATGTTACTAGCTCTAAATATCCACTCTGGGAAGTTTTGTACTTTTAAACGTATTAAATAAATCCACACTAATCTGAATTTAGAGGCAAATCTAGACAGATTACCACTTCTAATTAGATGTTGAACAGAAAACATATTGTTGCAAACATTTGATGTGCAAAAACCAATTCGATGATCTTTTCTTAGTTTACCAAACAAAAAAGTGATCCAGAATTTGATCTATGGGGTGTAACCACCTTTCAGAAGAGAAAACATTGAACAGATAAAACCTTCCCACTCATATTCCTTTCTGCTTTTTCCTTTTCCTCAGGGTGGGTATGGATAATAACAATGCCCTAAAAAATGACAGAGTCACAATATAGGAGAAGCTTGGGTCCCTGAGTTACCATGTGGAGGAGAGCCAAGGCACTGACCTACACTTCCTATCAGGGCTGCTTCAGGGTCAGGAACAAATATTCTAGGCAGAGCCACCACATGTGTTGGTCTATCATGTCAATTAGCTCACCCTAACTGATATATTATGGGAAATACAATGTATGAAGTTAGTGAAATCGGGAACATGTGAAGTCACCTGAACCCTGTGATGCACTAGAAAAACAAAGGCAAGGGAACTTCAGAATGTTTACGAAAGGGAGTTTGATCAAAGAGAATTAAGGTTTTGGTAAGTGCAAACTAGATGTGCACCACTCCTGGTTAAGCTGGTAATTGGTGCCCATCTCATATTATTATGAGAACAATCACATGAAATGAAGTAAACAGCCATTACAGGTCCAGCATGCACTTGTTCTAGCCATACTTATCTGGAGAAAAAGTCTAGAGTAGAGTCTGAGGTGGGAGGTGGAGGCTTGTGTGTTGAGACAAAAAAATGGGATAAAACAGGAAAGAAGTTAAGGGATAAAAAAAGAGTTAAACCGAACCTGCATGTGTGAGATCTTAGGAACCCCAAAGATTTGTTTTGCAACAGACTTTGGTAAAGTCAATGAAGATAACCAACCAGACGCAGTGCCACACCCACCTGGTCGTCATGACTCACATTGCTGCTAGGAAGGAACCTTGGACAAGGAAATGATGGCTCTCCTAGTGACTTGTGTAAGCTGGCCCAGGGTTGTGGCATTTGTGCCAGCTACCTCTAGCAGGAGGACCTGGCCCACTGAGAGGCAGTGGAAGTAGAGCAGGGAGTCAACAGCCTGTTTCACTGGAAATTATTTTGTCACTCTCCTATTCAAAGACAGTTTCATGAACAACCCCTGAACATTAATGGATCTCTCTGCATAGGACATGAGTGATTCTGAAGAATATGAATCCCTAGAAGTAAAATGTATTTTGTTCTTAATCATGTCAGTTTTTGCCATTATTTTTCTTAACCTCGCAGTATTTTAACAGTTTAGAAAAACCAATAAAATTATGTATCAGGATCCTTTGGCCACAAGTAACAAAAAATCCACCTCACATCTGTTAAAGAAAAAGAAAGGAAATGTTATTATCTAACATAAAAGTCTCCCAATCTATGGCTGCAGGATTGATTTGTTCAGTGGCTCACCTTTGTGGAGTGGGGCTCTCTCCATCTTTCCACTGTCCACTTCCCGCTATGTTGGCTGTTTTCAGGTTAGCTCACCTGTAGGTGGAAAGGTAGTTATAGGAGACAGCAGATGGTCTCTTCCTTGGTTATAGGAGAAAAGAGATGTGTTTTGTTTAAGAGTGAGAAAATTCTTTCCAGTTGATTCCCAAAAAAACTTCCCCTAAAATCACATAAACAAATGCCTGGATCAATAATTGTGAGGGGAATTGACCATCATGATGGTCTTAGACCAGCCTGAATTCACCCTCTGGGGCTGAAGCAGGGCCAACCTGCCCTGATGCACAAGGCCTGGGAAGGAAAGCACACACTTGTAAGAAACCAAGATTCTGTAAAAAAAAAGAAGGGGGAGGAGAACGGCCGTTGGCTAGACATCTAACAATATCTACTGCAGAGTGTGTAACTTATGTCTTCTTTCAGAATAATGTGTTTTTAACATGTAAAAAATTGAATTTATCTATTTTTAGAAAAGTTGTATCATTATGTAACAGTGGTATTATTGAGTTGCTGACAACCATGTATATACCTCCAGAGATATACTCCTATGTACTGGATGAGATGTACTCATAAACAGGAGCTTCTTTCTCACTCTTAGTTCAGGTGGTTTGGTAATGACTCCAGACATGGACATGGAATTCAGCCTTGGCCAATAACCATATCCCATTTTCCTGTCCATAGTGATAGGTGAGCCCTATCACAGATGGACCCATGACACAAGTTCTTCCAATGAGATGTGTACTCAGAACTTTATTGGAACTTCTTAAGCTGCTGATAGATGGGATACGAGCCTGGAACTGTTTACTGGCCATACAGAATTAAGGAGAAGAAAGAAAGAGGTATTGGGTCTTGGTGATATCACTTGAGCTACTGGAGCTAGCCATGCCTGAAAACCTTGCCTCTGTACTTTTTCATTCAAGTTGCATTTCTGTCAGTAGCAACTGAGAACGTTCAGATGTGCAACCATTTTCCATGCCCACTTAACCCTCTTAGTCTTTCTTCTGTATAATGCTTCCTTTGGTCTACCCTGACAGTTGCTTTCTTTCTTTGAAACTCACTGTAAGGCTTACTTCCTCAGTGAAACCCTCCTAAGAGGAGGGCAAACAGTCTGATGTTCTGCAAAAGTTTATGTACAAATCATATGTAATTGCCAGTGTATTTGCTAGTCTATAGCAGACACTACTTATTGCCAACCAATCCCATTCTGCCTTTTTTCTTAGAGCAGAGTCCCTACTTTGTTCAGGGTGGCAACACACCTGGCTCAAATACTTGCCTTTCCAGAATCCTTTCCTGACATCCTTGCTGCACACTTCTGGCCAGGAGGCATAAACAAATACAGAGATTTCTGGGAAAGATTTTGTTTCCCTGACTTGGGTAGCATCCTTTCCCTCCTCTTTATTTTTCCTCCTCCTGCCTTGCTGGCAGGAGGCATGAGAGTGGAGGTAGAACAGCTACCTGGCAGCCTTGAGTGACAAGCTATATGTTAGTGATGGTGAAGTAGAAAGATATTTGAAGCTTAGAGCTGCCCAGATGATTCTGAATTGCCCACCTCTGGATCTAAACCTGGGGGGAATATAACCCTATTTAGTTAAGCCATTGTAACAGGATTTTAAAAATTTGAATTGTAATAGTTGTGTTCAAGACTATTATCTCTTTAAAGACAGAGCCTAAGCCCTTACTTCTGAACCCTGAATATACCTAATGCTTGAAACACATCAAAGGTTCGCCTTAATGCCAAAGAAAGGATTCAAACCTCAGATCCAATTCAAGCCTGAGATTTTATGGTTTTATTCTGTAAATCATGTATGATGCCTGATTTCACCCCAGCACCTAGCCCCCAACCCCAGCCATTCTCTTGCATGTTGTTTTAAAAGGCACCCCCAAACCAGGAAGCAGAGATTGGTCCCCACTTCTCTGTAATACGGATTGCCGCTGATGTTACTTTCCTTGCTTAATAAATTTCTAATCATTTATCCACATTTGTTCCTGTTTCTATTTCATATGAGGGACCTGTAAAGATTTTTCAACATGAGATTGAAATTTCAGATTCCCTTGAATATGGTTTCACTCAGAAAACACTTAAAACAATAATTTGACTAAGGAATTCAATATATTAACAGCTGCCAGTGGCAGTCATCAAATTTGGCTCCTTGAGAGGCTGCTCTGGGCTTCAGGTAAAATTTTCGATCATCCTAGATAAAAACGCATTTCTTTAGGCCCTGACTTGTGCCCCAGGAGACGGGTCGGGCTGCTGGTGATGATTATAATGAGCAGGAACTGCTGGTGGCTGAACGCCAATGCCAGATTTTCTGAATTAACCCCCCGCCAACACCATGCATTATTAAAGCAGGGATGAGAACTTTATTTTATAATACCTATGGTGCTTAACACCCATTAACCATAAAAAATTATCAATATATATTTCTCACTCATCGGTGGTATCAAAGAATTCAAAATGCGTATCTCTCAACTGGCTTCTGAAAGCACTTGTGGCATCATCATTTCAAAAGGAAACAAAATTAGTTATGTTCTTTACTGAAAGGAAGTTTAGTGGAAAAATAATCACTTCTTATATTGACCACGGAAGGGTTTTTACTCTATGAGAAACAAAGACCAGCGTACTTAGATCATCACTAAACTTGCTGCAAGTCAGATGCTGATAGGTTAAACATTTGCAAGGAAGAAGAAAGAAGTCCCTTGAGTTGGTGGCTTCATGCTGAGCTAGAGGAACATAAAATAGGTAATCCAAAATGCTTTTGGCCATGTGACTTAGTCAAAGAATCTGGATGTTGGAGCTAGAGCTGAAACACTGATTATACTCACCAAATTTCAAACCTTTCCAAAGGACACTGAGAAAACCAATAATTCTTACCTGTGCAATTCAGGCACTGCCCTTTAATAAAAGATGTTTTTAGACTTTCTCAGCATTCGTCTCACCCAACGGTTTTTTCCTAATTAAACTAATCCCTGGAGAATAGCTTTAAAACCAGCTTTACCTACTCTTGAGATGTCAACTAAAATCACTTCATTTGTTGAACAAGTGCCATGAAAAAATATAAAGTAACATAGTAAAAAGTGATGGGTTATAAAAAGAAAAAGTAACATAATAAGAAGTGGAGGCTGCTTTAGAATGAATAAAGGTCCTGGAGAGAAAGTGACTTTTGAGCTGAAATAAGGAGCCAGACAACAGAAGGTCTGGGAGGTGAGACTTCTGGGCAGAACCAGCAGGAGTGAGGGCTTTGAGGTTTTACTGGAGTACAGAGTGATTGGGGAGCGTCCAGGAGCCCCCTCTTCTGGAGCAAAGGTGGGAGGAATTATCTGAGAGGAGGTTTGAGGAGCAGGCAAGAGCCAGGTCTGTCAGGCCTTAGGAAAGTTCGAATTCACCCTAACTGTAATGGTTAGCTGTTGGACGTAACTCGATCTCATCCATGTTTTTAAAACACACACCTGTTGCTGTGAAGGAAATGGACATTGTGAGGCAAGAGTGGAGATGGGAGATTGTCAGGAGGCTGTTGGGTAAACCCAAATGAAGAATGATGGTGATCGGACTGGAGTGATAGGAAATGGAGAGAGGTAAATGGATTCAGGATATATTCTGGAAGAACAGCCAACAAAACATTTTGATGAATTGCATATGGCTTGTGAGAGAAGGAGATGAATCAAGGCTTGAACTGAGTGGATGAGGTGCGATTGAGTGAAATGGGAAGACTGGCAAAGGACCAGATTATTTTGTGGAGTTAGAAAAAAGAAATTGTTTGTAGACATACTAACTTTAGGTTCTTTTTAGATATCCAAGGAGGGTTGTTTGGAATATGAGGCTGACCTTGATAACAATGTTTTCACTGGAGTATTGAGGAAGTGGGGAGAGACACTAAAAATGATTCTTTGAAGAAGTAAAGAGAAGCAGAGATACGGTGTGATAGGCAAGATGGGTGTAGAGTTCAGGAACATTTGTTTTGTTTTAAAATGGAAGATACCGAACATATTTGTAATTTAGGAAAAACTGGCAATGCATTCCTGTGAGGGAAGAATGAAGTCCCTTAAGAGTCAAGAGGAGAAGTGATCAAGAGCAGAAATGGAAGGTTGATCTTTGATAGAAACAGGGACATTTTATCCATAGCCAGTAGGGGGAGAACAAAGAATGTGGATACAGGTATTTGGTAGATTCAGAGGTAGGAAGATGAGGAATTCCCTCTGATATCTGTATTTTTCCCAATCCATGGATTATGAGGCATCTACCAAAAATGGCGGGGAGGGGAAGGGAATATAGGAGATTTGGGGGAGAAAATAAAAAAATGTAGTATGGACTGAAAAATCTAAGAGCATAATAAGGTTTTTCAGCTGTGCTGTATGCCTGACTATCTGTGATGAATTTAAAGTTAAAACAACCAGTGTGGTTGGTTATATGCTTTTCTATACACAAATGAAATCTTTGGGAGATCTGGTCCAGGCATGGAGTAGTTGTAACAGTGAGTTTAATGGTGTTAGGAGACTTTACCAGGGGAATATAACGGCAGGGAGAGATTGAGTGTTTTCCCATGATTATAATTATGAACTATGGGAATCTGTATACCATGACATGATGCAGTAGAGAATGGTGAATGAAAAAGTAGTTGGGCCAACAGATCGAAGACCTGTATGAGGTCAATGACTTATTGCTGGGAGAGCACTTAAGTGGAAATCTTCTGGGGAGCTATTAACATATAGCATTGTTCATGCCCACCCTCAAAGGTGCTTATTTCATTGGTTTGGAATCGAACCTCAGCTTTTTCTTTTTTGGAAGATTTTATTTATTGTTAGAGAGAGGGAAGGGAGGGAGAAAGAGAGGGAGAGAAACATCAATGTGTAAAAGAAACATCCATCAGTTGCCTCTTGCATGCCCCCAACTGGAGGCCTGGCCTGCAACCCAGGCATGTGCCCTGACCAAGAATCAAACCAGTGACCTTTTGGTTCTCAGGCCAGTGCTCCAGCCACTGAGCCATGCCAGCCAGGGCTCAGCATTACTGTTTTAACAGAGCTTATAGGCGATTATAGGTGCAACTCTGGTTAAGAACCACGGGATAACAGAAAATGGATAATCAGTTCATGCTTGAAGACTGGTGGTTGGCTGGAAGGAGCAGGTCCACCGAACAACTGATGTTTGTATGGTAGCTTGGGGGCATCCTGGGAATGAATAAGAGTATCCTCCTCTCCTGATCAAACAATGTCCAAAAAAGTAAATTTTAAAGTAACTACAGTAAATACTATCTGGATCAATAATTCCAACTGTTAACAGAAATAACCATTTCCATTGTGACAAACACTGCTGTGGTGTGGGGAGAGGGAAGGATAATCTCTCCAGCATGGCAAGGCTCTGCGAGAGCCCTCTTGACGTATCTGAGTCACAGGTGTTCTGAAGTCGTTCACTAGGCCTCTCTCCTCTGTTTCAGTGTGGAGGAGGAACTGCCACCCTTGTGTGTATATGGTCAAAAATAATCAGAGAAAACCACAGCGAAGCAACCCAAAGTGCAAATTCTCTATCATCTTTTTCCATTTATTTTACAGATCAAAAACATGACAAAATACTGCTTATGGGTTAATGAGGTTAAATGAATTTTCTTTATATTATTCCGCAAAAATATTATTACAGAACAATTTCAGGAAAAGTCCTTTAAATAACAAAGTATGTCTGTGATACACACCACTAGTTCCTAGTCTCATTGTGTTCCTCACCCAGGAGCTGCCAGGGTCACCTTAGGAGCCAGCAGATGGGCCTTTCTGCACGGGCTCCCTCTGGGCACAGGAACCAGACAGGTAATCTCCCAGGTCATAAAGTCAACAGTGGGCCTCCTGCGTGGCCAAGAAGTAGCCAAGTGGCAGAAAACAGATGTGAAATCAAAGAGAAGTCAGGAAAAATGCCATGAAGTGTTCACCCATGGCTGGATCTGAATGTCACAAGCACCAAGTAAAGTCAAATGTGGCCGAAAAACTTAGAGAACTTTCTCAAGCAGCCCTTCGTTACTTACTCCCATCGCTGTGCAAACAGCAGGGTAAGCAGCAGTTAAAAAAAAAAAAGCATAAACATTTTAAAAGAAAATAAACTTCAAGGCTTTTAAAATGTCAAAGGATGCTTTCTGTTGGTTTTAATCTAAAGTGGAATTTATCAATAAGAGATGAAAATGATCAAACAGTGTCCAAAAGGGTAAATTAAAGGGTAAATTTGAATGTAACTACAGTAAATATTCACTGGGACGATAATCCTAACTGTTAACATGACTACATTTCCATTGTTACAAACATTTGGTTTAACTTAATCCCCAGAATATATTACTGCCAAAAGGAATCTCATTGACAAGAGCTAATGCATTGGTTACTCTTAAAACTATCCCCTTTTTAACTGTTGACTTACTGGTAGTGTTGGTCACGGAAAAGACTATTTTTATTACCATTGTCATCAATCTCAGTGAAGTTCAGAGGTATTTGCTTGTAGTCACTACAGTTTATTCCTTTGCTGGTTAGAATCCACATGTGTGAACAAGAGCCCAGAGGTTCGGGTGATGCTACATTTCTATCGGATGACAGCGTGACTGTGATTGGATCCGTTGAAAATGTTTGGCTGAGCTTCCAATCTAGATTCTTTTGACTAAAGCCAACAGGCAAGAAGAAGCAGAAACAAAATGCATAGTGAACTCATTAAAAATGTTTTTTTTTTTTTTATGATCAACTTTGCTTGGAAATGCTGAGGGTGGGGTAGTGGGTAAGGGCTCTCCAACACTTCCTCCCAGCTTCTCAGACACTCTCCGGACTCAGACTGGCAAACACCTCTCAACATCTCAGAATCACAGAGGACATACAAATTTGAGAGCATCACCAGGCTAGCATTTCAATAAAACAATGTAATATTGTAGAAAGAACTCTGGCCAAAAAGAGATTCAGGAAATGTAGGTTGAGTCCCAGTTCAGCGATCGAATAGAAAAGTCATCTTGGCCAAGTCATTTCCTTCCCGTGCCTCAGTTTCCTAATTTGAAAAATGAGGGAGGTCTAGAGTATCGACGGTTTGCAAATAGCACTGCTCTGGGCCCTTCAGGAAAGGAGCAGGTGGGGGAACCCTACCAAATATATTGTTTGTTTTAGGTATTGAGGCTTTCTTTGAAGAAAGATTTCTGCCATCAAAAATTTTTACAAACTACTAGATTGGATGTTCTTTAAGGCATCTTTAAGAATGAGTATTTTGAATTCACAGTAGTGGTTTCCAAATTTTTTGATCATGCATACTATTCAGTATTCTTTTGCCATGTGTTTCCAAAATATTCATAAATTACATATGTGTATTACTGTGAACTCCTATAAACCTTCTCCCAAATTAGAAATGTCAAAAGGGAGATAAAAATGAAAAATTTAAAGTAAACTATAAATTTGTTTTTTAACAGCTAAAGCTTTTTATTATCAGTAATACTTTTATTGTCTGGTTATTATTTTCAAAATTACTGCATGGTATTTGTTAATTTTCCATGAGTACAGTAGAGTTCATGATAGATCTTCAATATTAATAGTACTCTCTGTCAGGATCTATAAACAAAAATTAAATAAACCATCTATGGCTCTAGGATATTCTGAATGATTCAAAGATCACAAGATGTTGGAAGATGGGAAACTCAGTGTTCTTAATTCCAGATAAAATAATACATTCTGGCTAGTCTAAGCAGAAAAGTTTTATTAAAAGATAGCAGGCCTTTTGCAGATCTCTGGGAGAACCAGAGGTCTCTGTTGCCAAGTTTGCCAGGAGATCCAATGGGCCCCTAGCGACCGCTGCTTCACATTGTCACTCTGCCTTCCTGTCTCTGTAGGCGTGTCTGCTGTTAGATGATTTCTCGGTAAGGAGGAGACTCGTATTGGGTAGGATGGCTGGGAGTGAAGAGCGAGCTATTTCCTTCAAAGGAGGGGCCAGAGTCCACATTGCCAAGTCCATGAAGGCAAAGCCTGGCTGGCAGCCTGGCTTTGAAAAGGTTTTTGAGAGGCCCTGAACCAGAGGGTAGAATGGACCCAAGGGCTTCTGGACAGCAGCAGGGCTTCGCTTCTGGTGAGTGGCTTGGCTGCTGTAGGCCAGTCCATATGAGGGATGGCAGAGGCAAGGTCCAGCCCCAAGAAAGGGAAGTGACGATAATGAGTAGGGAGGTCACTGCTCTCAGTCAACCAGACTGGATTCAGTCCTGGCCCAAGACAGCACATCAGTAAGACAGACTCAGCATGTGGAGTGAGAGCCAAATGCCCCAGACCTGTCCAGAACTGAAATCCGCTTGAAGCACACTTTTGATTCTGGATGTGGCAGTAGCCACCTACCATCAGTCCCTTTTATTTGGAGGAAAGGAGTTAGTTCCCTTATACCACTGGCCCAGCCTCTGGAGGTTTCAGAGCTGATCAGGCTACAACTATTCCTAAGTGTTAGGTCAGATGAAGGTAATGCTCTAGTTATTTACTGCTGCACAACAAACCATCCCAAATGTAGTGGTGTAAAGCAATAATTAGGTTATTATGCTTGCAGGAATTCAGACAGGACAGAAAGTGATGGCTTGTCTTTGTTCTACCATATCTGGGACCTTAGCTGGTGAGACTCAGATGATTGGATGCAACTCAGACAGCTGAGATTTGGAGACATCCATGACTTCTCCACTCACCTGCCTGGTACCTGGGCCAGGATGACTCAAAGCCTAGGTTCTGCCAGGCCTGTTGGCCAGAGAACCTGTATAAGGCCTTTCCATGTGGGTTGGGCTGCTCATAGTGTGGTCAGAGATGGATCACCCATGGGTAGCATTCGGAGAGCAAATTTTCCAAGACACCTAGGCAGAAGTTGCATGAGCTGTTATGGCCCTGCCTTGGTAGTTATATGACATCTCTCCTATTCTCCTCTGCTGATTGAAGCAGTCACAAGCCTGCTTACATTCATGGAAAGGGAACAAAGGCACTACTTCTTGATGCGAGAAATGTCAAAAAATTTGGGGCCATATTTTAGAACTTCCACTAAGAGAAAATTAGACAAAGAGAAAACCTTAGAAATACATCAACTATACGTAAGTATTAACTGATACTTGAATAACCTACTTTATTCAAACAAAAAGATTATTGAAAACTTATGTACCAATTACTGTGCAAAGTGCTGGGGATACAGAGCTAAGGCATAACCCTCAGAGTTTACAATCAATTGGAGAAGACAAATGGATGTACATTATCATAACTGAAGGTCAAATGAGGAAAGTTAGTCAAGACAGATGGTATTAAAGTGTGGCAGTAGCATGGAAAAAAGATTAATTAATATAGTAGAGAGGCTGTGCTGTCCCAGGGAAAGCATATGACATTAGAAAGCATATGAATTTGATTCACCCTTCACTATTTCTTAGATTGAACAATGTGAAATGTGTTTTGTGGGGGGATGGGGGTGGGCGTGTGGTAAAAAAGAGTAGAGTATCAGCGGTTTTATATGGTTCAATCTATTACTAGCTAGGTCACCTTGAACAAGTCACTTAACTTATAAGAACATCAGTTTCTTCACCTGAACAATGAGGTTAAAATGCCATGGGGCTGTTTTAAAAAATAAGGTAATGTATGCAAAATGTTAGTGTAGTGCTTAATACAGAGTAATTACTTAAGAAACAATTGTTATTGTTTTGTAATTATTATTACTATCATTATGGAAAGCATTAGACAGAAGGCTGAATCTGAGATGACATTTGAAAGCTGAACATGATTTTGGTGGCCAGGTAAGAGATGTGGGATAAGAGATTTTAGACTAATCAAAAACATGGGTAAAGGATGTTTTTGTGAATTTACTCATTAGTGACACTCGGTTCTGCATTTGTTTTGAGACCAATTTCTTTTGAATACAAAAATTAAAAAAAACAAAACAAAAAAGAAACTGAAATTCACTAACAGCAAACCGAATCTAGACACCCCAGTGTTTTTTGGACTAAGTAATATACAATCCCTCCCTTCTCAAATCACTGAAGCATTCTGTTTAATAACTAATAAATGTTCTTGAAAGAAAGAAAGAAATGTCTTTAGGGCTGAACACAAGAGGGGATAAAAATCCTGGCACACTGTAGTTAGAGAATGGGGAGCTAATAACTTTGAGAATGTAGAGCTTAAGTTTGAAAAGCTTCATGGAATCAGGACATAAAGTTCTGGTCCAACACAAGCTGGTGAGTTAGAACAGATACCCTTGCATTAAACTGGGTCTCAAAGATCCATTAAAGGTTGGTCTAGAAAACTATTAGCTTACAATACAAACAGATAATAAGGAAGCTTTGTTTAAAAAAATCTGGCTTCTGGGTTAAAAAGAAAAAAGCGTCCCCTGAAAATTCTTCCCAAGAGACCCACTGTTACTTACGTTTTTGGTTCTAATTACACGTCGTCCAAGGTTTGGAAGATCCCAGACTCATAAATAAATTAAAAAATTGATGATATCCCTGGGGTATCTGATGAAAGCAAGTGTAAAACCACTCTGGAAAAATAAGTCTTCAAGTAATTTTAAACATAATTCTCACAGATAAAATCTCTAAAGGTGAACTAAACATCTAAGATTCTAAAACGTGGGAAAACAATTTATCTGAGCAATAGTCAATAGATACAACAAACAAGAGGATTAGACCTTTAGAAACTCCAGATAATAGAACTCTCATATAAAAGAAATATGCTTACAATTTTATAAAACTTAACCTTGAGCCTAAAAATAAGAAGATGACAAGGCAGAGTGAAAAGAAAATGGGCACATTAAAAAATATATATATATTACAGAAATGAAAAAAACCCATAATTGAGATGGGAAAAAGTTAACAGATTAAATAGCTGATTAGACAAAGCTAAAGAGAGAATTAGAGAACTTAAATATTGATCTGAAGAAATTATTCAGCATGAAACACAGAGAGATAAAGAGGTAGAATTTATGAAAGAGAGATAAAGAAACAGGGGAGATGGCACAGAAAGATCCCCTAGGCATCTAGCTGGAGTGCAAGAAAGAATGAATCAAGAGTCTGAAAGAGAGGCAGTATTTAAAAAGGCAATTGCTGAGCATTTTCTAAAATTGTTGAAAAATAAAAATCTCTACATTTAAAAAGAACTACTAGTTCTTAAGAAGATGTGCCGTAGCACTGGAGGACAAGAAGAGTTGGATACAAACACCCGTCAAGAAGCTCACAGTGTATTAAGAGAGAGCATAGAGGTATACAACCAACATGTAAGGAAGAAATGCCACAGGAGGTTGGTGATGGGGAGATTGCTTCCAGTTGAGAGAACTCTTATCAACAGTTCACCGGAGCAGGTGATGTTTGTCTTGGATCTCAAATGATGGGTAGACTCAACATGTGAGAGGAAGTGCAATCCATTCTACACACTACTACCTGCTTAGTCTTCCTAAGGCACTGTCCTGATAATGTCATTCCCTCTCCGACTCCCCCTCTTCAGACTCTTCAAGCTCTCTCAATTATTTACAAGATAAAGCCAGTTTTTGCCTTTATTCAAAGTCTCCCACGGTATATACCCGACCTATTTTGACAATGTTCCTGAAGCCTATTTCCCATAATGTCTCTTCTTGAATCCCATAACTCGGGCAGTCTGAGATTCTCAACACTTCCGGTGCACACCTCATGCTTTGCCACCCCTCTTGCTGTTTGCCATATCTAGAATGCCTTTGAATAAAAGGCAAAATTTTGGACCTTTATCTTGAAAATAGCTAAGGGATCTTGAAGATCCTGCGTAGGAGAATGATATTATCAGAACTGTGCTTTAGGGAGGTTATATGTTATACCGATCTGGGGAGTACAAGGAGCACCAGATCACCCATTTAGTGCGATAGAGAAACCTGCACGACTGTTGATTCTGCAGCGATTTTGGACACAAATGTGGAAAGTTCAGCATGAAACTAACACAACAGAAACAGGCGCCTCACAATAGTATTCACTATTTCGGTATCCCCGCATTGGCGCTTCCACTGCAGGCAGAAGTGAAGCTGTCTCCTGTAGCCCCCGAGAATGCCAATGTCCTGATTAGTTCAATATACACAATTTTAGAATTTCAGTTCAGTGCCAACTAGCTAAGTGAAAACCTGGATATGAGCTGGATTTTTGCCCATAGACTATTACTTCTAAATGGGTATAAGCCCAGAACAATTTTAGAAGTATTCTTCAGTTTCTCTATGCAATAGAAAATTCTTCTCCAGTTTTGAGAGTATTTTTCAAGAATGTTTATAGAGTTGATTTGGAATTTTTTGTATTATAATTCAGAACAATTGTACTTTATGAAACATTTGAAGTCCAAATTCTAACATGTTAGACTTTCGGTACATCTGTGAGGATCCTCAAAGGAGATAATTCAGCAGATCAGTTCCTACTATTTCTTCTGTGCACAACTGATTCTCTGTACAGAAATCATTTCTTTCCCAGTCTCGGAACTATGCTTCCTTGTCTTAACCTTTGAAAATGGACTGCTTATAAAACATTTGCTAAGGGACATGTGTCACCATTTAAAAAAAATAAAGCTTTACCTCCATAGGTATGCTTCTGGGAAAAGTGAGTATAAATCAAATTTTAAAAGTCAAATCATATTTCAAAAGTCCCAGAGGAACTCATTATTTAATAAAATAGCATGGAGCAAATAATCACATTGTGATGTGGCTTTTCATAAAGCAGGGCACACCTGTATCACACTCTGTCATAGCTATGGGACTTCACTCTATAGTGAGTGTGAGGGTAGCCAGGTCTCCTTGGACCCAAGTCAAGGGAATTAAGTTACTGAACACCGAAGATCTTGTTACAAGGCAGTCTCCTTTATAAACTCTCTCAGCATGGGTCCCGTAGATTGTGCTTTAAAAAAGATGTGGAAAATATGTATCTATAAGTTCAAAAGCATACTAAGCAAATTAATTTGCTTTGATAATCTCTGTATTTTCTCATGTCAACAGTAATCATTTGTTTGAATAAAGAATTTTAAAGTACTACATGTGTAAATTTCACAAATCTTTTATTTCCTGGCCAGGATCTAAATTCAACCAATCATTTCATATATTGCAAGTAAGGTTAACAATTAGATTAATGAAAACTAAAATTTAAAAATACTATACAAACAAAAAATAATTTAAGCAACATAAATTTTTTAAAAAAAAGAATGGGTACTTACTAATCCCATTAAAAGCCACTTTCTCTTTGAATTGTCTCACTGGCTTTCTTCTCACAGAGAGAGAATATACTAGCATAGATACATTAGGCATCTTCAAATTATAGCCTTGTGTGTGTTAACCAGAAAAACTTACATTCAGATGGTCAGGGGAGGAGCAATGTTTCTGTCAGTGAGTCTCAGTGGCCCTCATCATGAGGCTTAGGTCCTGTAGCCTCATGCTGCCTGAGAGGTGGTCAGGATCCTGCTTGCATGGGATGGGCTGAGTGTGGCCCTGATTCATACTGAGAGTAGGCACAAGTACACAAGAATCTCTTAAAAATATGTAGCTAAAATCCAATCTCTCTTTTCCCCCCGCCTCACACACACACACACACACTGGTGCCCATTCAAACTGCAATGTTAAGATCTGGTTGCACAAACCAGTTTGTGTGTGTGTGTGTATCTCAAAGGCCTCAGGCGTCAGTTATTCAAGCAGTCTATTGAGAAAAGAAAGTATATCTGTATATCTCACTACAATGGGAGTGGAAAGAGCAGTGTCTAAGATGCTCGACCACGACCCCCAGCACCTACAATATAAGGCTTATCATTATGCTAAATTACAAAATGTTAGAGCTTGGAGCTCTAAATAGCTCTATTTTTTAAATTTCTACTAATGTAGCAGGCATTACATACTAGCACTTTGTATACATTATCTTTAATCCTCACAACAATTCTGTAAGGTATACATAATTATTTCCATCATACAGAGGAGAAAATGGGGACTTAGAGACGTTCACTAAGTTGCCTAAGATCCACAGTTGGTAAAAGGCAGAACTGGGATTTGAACCTCCAAAGGTTTGACTCTTAAGGTCTTTCAATTCTATCTTGCTGTCCTAGAATTTAGCTAATGTATAATGGCCCTGAAATCTGAATACTGCCATCGTCTCATAAGTCTGGTAACCATGGCTTCCAAAAGAGTTACAGGACCTTTGGTGGTGTATGTCCTTTTTGTAGAACTTGAAAAGGGCTCACTTTAATTTTAATTTACTAAAGGTAGCTTTTAACTCTTGAGGATACCAACTTTCTGCTCCTGCCACTTAGAATGCTGACAGTTTCCAGGCTTCAGGATCAACTTACTGAATCACAAACTTAGAATATGTAGATGTCAGACAGAAAACTAGGACCTAAGCCTTCCTGCAAAGAGCTTTAAATCTGACTGTGCTCTAGGTTCAGAATATCAGGTGTGTGATAAGTTCAAGAACCTTCCAGAGAGAGACAACAACATAGTAAGTGCCTAGTGACGTAAAGAATTGTGCCAGTCTATGGGAGGGGGGTTGAGGGGTGAAAAAAAGAGGTAACAGTTACTCTAGATTTACAGTTCACAAAGAATTTTATATACATTAATCTCATGGAGGAAGGAATGACTATTTCCATGCTACAGTGAAAAAACAAAGCTAGGGAAGATAGGTGTGGTTTCTTTCAAGAAGCTTACAGTTGAGAGGCCAAGGAAGATGTGGAAACAAAGAAGTCCAATGTAAAGAGGGAAGAATAAACGTCATAGACTTGACAGCAAAATACTCGGGGGTGAGAGGGAAGTGAGTGTGGGGGTTGTCAATCAGGCCAGGACCCAGGAAGGCCTCACTGGCGGCATTTGGCCCCGGAGTCCAGCAGTCAATCAATGGATGAAGGGGGAAAGAGTTTCTGTTAGGGGCCAGAGGAGTTGTGGCTTTTAAATGAATAGGTTCATGGGCTCCACGCTCTCCCGTGACCAAGGCAGAAAGCAGGTTTTGAAATAAGGTTCAGTCATGGAAGTGTTCTGATCTAAGACAGAAGAAGGAAAACCTGGCCAGGCATATTATAGAGCAGTGCTTCTCAAACTTCAAATGTTCGAGTGAATCACTTGTTAAAATGCCAATTTTGATTTAGTTGGTCTGGCTTGGGACCTGAGATTCTGTATTTCTGATAAAGTCCTGGTGATGTTTGATGTTGCTGGTCTGTGAGCCACACTTTGAGGAGTACCCGCTTTGCCTGGGAGCCTGTTAGAAATACAGATTGCTTGGGTCTCACTCCAGACTAACTGAACTAGAATCTGTATTTAAAACAAGATCCCCAGAGGGTTCACATACACATTTAACTTTGAGAAGCACGTTTCTAGGTTATTCTTTGTTCAGTAGCAGGGACCCAAAGAGGTCTAAACTTCCCTGGGCATCGCACACGGGCGGTTTGGTCTCTCCCGAGCTCCTGTTTCCACCGGCAGAGATTTTGTGCCCCGTGAAGCTGCTCCTCCGATCCTAAACCAGTAGCAGCTCCGGGAGTTGATCGCCTCGTAATCCTCCTTGCTGGGTTCCTTTCCACCCCAACCCGCACTTCCCCGGGGCGTTCCAGCTGTTTCCCACCCCCACGCCCAGGCGGCTACTGTGCACAGCTGGAGCCCTCTGCAGCGGGAGTACTGGGAGCTGCTGCGGCGGGGAAAGCCAGGCGGGGGCGCCGCAGACTAGGCTGTGCGGAAGGACGCGGTTCAGAGTCCGGAGAGGGCAGTCAGAGCGACGCGCGGGAGAGCTACAGCTCCGCATCTGGTGCCAACCAGCGCAGCCCTGGCGCGGCCCCACATTCCCACACCGCAGGAGCGGCGGCTGCTACCTGGGAGGCGGCGCGCATCACCCTAACCTGTGTTTCATAAACCCGTGGTGAAATAGTTCCCAGCCTCCAGGGCCAGTAATCAGCCCGACCTTCTCCCGAAAGAACTGCTGATTATAATCCCTGAGCTGGGCGAGGGCTTTGGGGGTCTAGATTTTAAGTTGACTATTTAATATCATTATCATTATTATTAAAAGCCAGCCCCCATCCCCCTTCCCTTATATACACTTCTGAGGTTGGGCGGGGGTTGTTGAACGACCAGAGGGTGGGAACAGGATTGTAAAACCTAACGATTTGCTAAGAAATCCGGGACCAAAAACGCAATTTACAAAACAGCGAGTTTTTACAAGGATAGAGAAGGTAACTGGGCAGAAAACATGCGGCCGCCAAACCCCCACCGCGCGTGCTCGCGGGAGCAGGCTGGTCTCCAGTGTATCTCTCTGGGGCAGCGCGGCTGAGACAACGCAAGGATTTCGCAGGACAGGAGGCTGCCTCGGAGCCACGGACCCCGGCGTCCGCGAGCCACAGTGAGGGGAGTCACCGCTGCCCTGGGCCCCCTGAGGCGGGCGGCGCCCTTTCCCTGACTGCTTGCAGAAGCTGAGCTAGTCCCGCGCACTCTCCTCCCCGGCGTTTGAAGCGCGCATTTCACCGCCAGCTTCCCTTTCAGAGCAAAGCACAGCGGATGGTTTAAAGTTAACACCTTCACGCAGCCACTGCTGCGGGGACGTGCGCATTTCCTCCCTGAGTAGGCGTATGAATGTGTGTTTTTCCATGAATGTCAGACTAAACGAACAGCCTTAACATTTATTAAAGCCTACGTGTTCTGTCCCGAGGCTTATCGGGTTTGTCCAAACTTTTGTGTGTGTGTGTGTGTGTGTGTGTGCGCGCGTATGTGTGCGTGCGCTCTCGTCTCCACCCTCCGCTCGCCTCCCCAACCCCGCCTGTGCAGGACGAAGTAGTCCTATATAGCGATGATAAATATCCCTGTTGATCACTTGATTGATTACCTCCCTGAAAGGTCACGCGGGCTCGCAGTAATTTCCTTTTGCCTAAGGCTCCCTTTTCACTTTTACTCTGGCACGACAGCTCCGAGTACACGGGATCTTTAGTTTGTATTTTAACCCCTAAATGCAACCCCTCCCGAAAACAATGCAGGCAAGAAAAATCGAATAAAATCAACTCAAGACCTTTTAGCTCACTCTCAGCCGCCCTCCCCACCTCTCTTCTTTCTTTCTTCTGGCTCCTGCCCCCTCCTACTCCAGCCCTCTCTCCCCAACTCAAATGTATTCTGGACACTATTTAATAGATGAGGGTCTTGCAAGTAAACTCGGGCGTCCCTTGGGTCTGCATTTCATGTCTGTAGCTCTCTCTCTTTCTCTTTCGTGGACTAAAAATTCGGATTTAAACCACTAGACAAGCTATTAATTTAGCTAGACTACCCAGGGTCCTGAACCCAATTAATTTCTAATAATTATAGCCCAAGGGGGCTAGATAGATCTCTCTGCCTCTTTCTTTTATTGCCACTCCACGCCACCGAGGTCAACGTATAATAATAAAGTGTATATTTTGAAAGCGATCTCCAGAACAGTGAGTTATTGCAATGAATGAAAATTGTTTCCATTTTGGCTAATTGAGCCGGTGGCCGAAAGCTAGAGCTCTGAGACTAAATAAAGAGGACTGTTTCATTTCAACATGAAGAAACCCCTGCCTAGCTCTGGTCACCCAGCGAGAGTTTAATTTCTTAACAGCCAACCTGAAACCCAGCGTTGGGTAAACAGTATTAATAATTGCATTACAATGATTAAATTAATCTTGCTGGTAGCCAGGAGAATATAGGTTTGCGATTGAATAGCAAGATGTAAAGTTCACTGCACAAAGACAATAGGCCAAGAAATAACTCCATAAAGAATTCAAACTTTCTTCCAAAGACACTGTGGGGTTGGTTCAATTATAATGCAAGGAAAGGAAAATTTCCTGTTGCGTGCAATGTACTGAAAATCTGTTCTTTGTCGTTTCTAGCATTAATTAAAGACACATAGTTGGGGAAGGGGTAAACTCGTCCTCTTCTCCTCTTCAGTGACTCGTCTTCCTTCCAACTCTCACCTCGATCTCCTGGACTCCTTGCTTTTGCTTAACAACAACAGCAACAACCCCCCCCCCCAAAAAAAACCAAAAACCAGAAAGCAAAAAATGACAGTAATAAAATAAGCAAATCCGAGCAGCCTGTAAGCTCATCGACTTTCAAGAGAGGCACTGCTTCCAGGATGCCCGCTTCCGTGGAAGGAAACGCAATTAAACACTAGGACCCATGCTGCTGCCCCTCAAGGAAACGAATTTCAGGAGGAGAAGGAAAGGCGGGTGGTGGGGGACGGCAGCTACGCCAACTTGTTGGAGGCCTCTTTTCTCTTGGGCCAGCGACAATTTAAACGTCCCGTCAGAGTGTGTCGGCAACCCCAGGGGCTGAACAGAAAGTCACCTGCTTGGGTCTCACGGCTGAGACTTGGGACAGGTGGAACTGACGGGGCCCAGGCATCTGGGAGTGGGAACCCGCCGGGGTTGGCGCGCAGGGTCCGCCGCGCTGCAGGCGGCGAACGCGGTCCACTGCTGCTGGGTGTTTGCTCCATCAGGTTAAACACACTTGAACTAGCAACTTAGCTCTTTTATTAGCAGTCACTTAGGGGAGAAAGCAAATGATAAACACAAAGAAATAAAGAGAACCAGAGAAAAAGGAAAGGAAACCCAGCTTTCAGGTTTGAAAATAAAAGTAATTATATTAGGAATATTTTATTTAAACAGTAACAAAAAGAGTAATGATTTGTCTTTTCATATGGCTTGGCCCCGACGGCACAGAGGAGTTTGTGTTTATCATTTCAGTTAGAAGAGCTTGGATTAGCCCTTGTCCTGAAACTCTTCCAAAGACCAGGCAAAAGACCCGTTCGCTGAAGCGGCCGCGACCCCAGGGACTTAAAAACACAAGAACGGAAGATTTCTCTAGTTGCACCCCACTCCTCTCACCCCGCCCCCATCTCCCTGTCCTCTAGAAAAGTTGAAAAGATAGGGATCTTTAAATTCGGTGTGGGGTGGGGGCTCAGATTTGATTTTCTTTAGTCTTCCTCATCCCACCCAGTTCCTTTCATAGCCCCTACCCCACCCCTAGTCCGCCACGTGGTTTATAATTTCTCAGCAGAAGCAACAACTGCAGCTTCACTTGTCGATTTTGCATTTAATCTTGGGTTTGGTTCCCAGGTACCTTCCTTTCCTAGAAAATTCTCCGGCACTCCTCTTAACCTCCTTTCTGCAAGGGGGCCCAGATATAGACTCCCTGGGGGATGAGATGAAAGGAATTAAGGAGAGCAATGGATAGAGATGTTGGTAACTCCTTTTATTTACTTTTTTAACCCCCCTGGGCATGAGAAGGTGAAATGAAATGTCCCAGTCAGATTCTCCTTGGGTCCCTATTGGACTCCACCTTCTCTCCAGGAAGCCAAGGCCCTCTAGGGTCTGACAGCTGGGAGGGGCCTGATCTGCCAGCAGGGCCCCTCTGTCTTCTGGACGAGGGTAAGGGTCCCCAAGAGAACCCCTTCAAGCAGTTTCTATGAACTTCTGGCTAGCTAGCCTAGTATGCTTCTCTTCCTAGAGATTTTACTTCCTTTCTGAAAGCTCTCAATGCCCATTTCTCCTTTTCCCCTAAGGACACTTACTGGTCAGAGTAGAGGCACTCCTCCTTCTAAACTGAAAGGAGCCAGTGAACTCACATTCACAGATCCCTGGGCACCCGCACTCAGAATGTTGAAGTGCCCGGTGCTTTTGCACCTACCGAATATATAAGTACACCACTTGTAGGCACAGAGCAACAGGAATTATAGGAGGACTGAGGGAAAACCCCTAACTGCCTCTTCAGTTCAGAAGGAATGGTAGGATTCTCCTGTGCCCATGTGTGTGGGCACCAGAGACTTCTTTTGGAAGTTGTTTTACTCCTACTTCCATTCCTCACATTTCAATATTACACATCTGTCTCCCTTGAGACCTATACCTTGGTTCTCTAGGGACCTGTATCTTTCAGCCAAAATGCCCCTGGAATTACACAGCTTTGGAGAAAGAGAAATGGTGGGCATTCTTGGCCACGATATATCCTTAGAATTTTGATTTTCTTGAATAAAGATATTTGTCAGCCATTGATGGATGCCCGTTGGGGCTGAACCTTGCCATTTGCTCATTCACACTCCTAGTCCCAGTTTTGAAGGTAAATGACAACAGGTACAACTGGGCATTCTCAATGATCTTCCTTCCCCTCCACTGCCTTTGCCAAACTCATGGCCAGGACCTGTTTTTCTTTTTCCTTTTCTTTAACTTGAACATCAAGGATGTATTGTTGCGGCACAGAGACTGAAAAGATTGTAATTTTCTTTTATGGTGTCTGGCAGAATTTGCAACAGATATTAATGGGGACATAAATAGCTCATGGAATGTATTGAACAAAACTGTTTAATGCAAGGAGGTTGTACCAAGAGAAAATCTCTGTGTAGTTGGAATTGAGTCTACCTTGAACATTTCTGCTACCCACTTCCTTGGTAAATCCTGTAATAAAAGCAAATTTCAACAATGTATTTTTAAAGGGTGGGGGACGGATTTCCCCACCTCCTTCTTCTTACGACCCCCGGAGGTTGTGGGTTTAAGCGAATGAGTGAAAATGGCAGGCAGGCTGAGCTGCAGCAGGAGGCGACGGGGGTAGCGGTGGGGGAGGCCGGAAGGTGACAGCCGACCTCAGGGAAGGCAGGTCTTGGATATCAAATGCCCGAGCTTGCCCGGACCTAGGATTCAAAGGTGAAACTTACTATTTGGTGGGAATAGGTCACTAAAATGTTCTAAGGGTGGCGATAAGCATTGGCATTATACCTAAAATCGAGAAAGAAACAGTTATTTATTCTACTTTCAACTCTGAAAGCAGAAGCCGCAATAGCTCCGGTAGCAGTAGCAGCGGCAGCATCAGATTTCCCGAAGTTCAGGATGAATCTCACTTTCTCCTGAATCATTCGTCGAGAGTCCAGTCCTTCTAGTTCTTTAGCATGGGAAAGATTTAAAAAGTCCTCCCCAACCCCGCCTTCTTGGTGTGGACGGTATAGAAAATTTCCTGCGATTTATAGTGGGAAAAACAGTAATAGCAATGATACAGGCTTATTGGTGATTCCAACACCAAATCAATACTCTGCCCGAGTCTTTCCATTCCTTTTTTTCGGGTGGGGGGGGCAAAGTGTCTGCTCCCCTCTGGCTCCCCGCGCTCGCTCCCCGCCCCCCGCCGCCCTCCCCGTGGCTCCCTTTCTCCGCCTCCTCGGCGATTGCCATCTGACAAGATCTCCAAATCAAAGTGATAAATCGCTCCAAACTTTTTTTGGCGGCGCTGAGATGTTGGAGGGGCGTCTAGCGCGCATGTGCGAAGGTGTCCAAACTGACAATGCTGGAGAGATAGCGAGCGTGGATTGAGAGAAAGGGAGAGAGGGAGGGAGAGAGAGAGTGAAAGAGGGAAAGACAGAGAGTGTGTGTAAGTGTGTGTGTGCGAGAGTGTGCGTGTGCGTGTGCGTGTGAGAGAGAGAGAGAGAGAGAGAGAGAGAGAGAGAGAGAGAAGAGGGAGGGAGAGGGAGAGCAAAAGAAGGAAAAGATCCAAGAAAAAAAAACCCCAACCACACACCAGCGGCTGCAGGACTGGGCACAGCATGAGATCCAAAGGCAGGGCAAGGAAACTGGCCACAAGTAGGTGCAATATCCCTTTTCTATTGGCTTTCCCCCTCCTCTGCCATCTTGCATATCTGTCTCCAGCGCTCTGGGAGGGAGCGCGGGGCTGCCTCTCGCTCCGGGGCCCCGGGTGGAGGGCAGGCACAGCGCAGCCCCAGCAACCTGCCGGTCCCAGCCTCCGCGTCCGGCCGCCCGCCCGCGCTCTCGCTCGTGGTTTGGGCGCCAGAGGAGCCGGGCAGACCTCAGCCTCACGCACGGACCAGCTGTGGCAACCCCGGGGTGGGGGTGGGGGTGGGGGCAGCAATGGCTGGGGTGGGAGGGAGGAGAGAGCGCGAGAGCGA
>PVJD01010651.1:0-51966 GCA_004026545.1 Mormoops blainvillei
CCTTCCTTCCTTCCACCTACTATTTAACCTACTTGTCATCTATCCATCATTTACCTATCTTCCTACCCTTTATTAATCTAACTGTGCTTCTCTTTGTAAATCTAAATCATTGACTCTCAGACCTGAACATTAGAATCATCAGGTAAGGTTTTAAAATCTACTGATGCTTGGACCCCATTCTAGGCCAGCTGAAATGTAAAATTTGTTATGGACCTGGGCATCTGTATATTTTTAAAGCTCTCCCAGGTGATTCTGATGCATAGTGAAGGCTAAGAATTACTTACCTAAATTAACCTTTCTGATACTTAACCTTCTACAGAAATTTATCTAAGTTCTGGTCCTCAGTTGGTCTACAATGACCAACATTTGGAAGCAGCCCAAGTGTCTAGTTTTTACATAAATGGCCATTTACTACATACATGTTGGATAATCTGGCTTTTAACAAAATGTATAAACAATTTTTTATGTACTTAAATATTTTTCAAAAGCATCATTTTAAATTCTGCCTAGTATTCTATTAACATGAATGCTTTACATTTATTTCATCAGTCTCCTATTGGGATTTTAATTAGGATTGTATTGAATCTATAAACAAACCAAGAATTTTATGTATGTTTGATACATATATTTTTTAATTTAAAATTTTGAAATTTTGAACACATACAAAGACAAATAATATGAGGTACCTGCAGGTGTACCCATTGTCCGGATCCAACATCTGTCTGTTCTGTTCACTCCTGTCCCATCCACATCTCCAGCTTCCCCTACTAGCATATTATTTTGAAACAAATCCCAGACATCATATAAATTCATCTGTAAGTATATATCTCTAAAAGATAACAAAACCCCAACACCATTGTGGTACAAAAAAATTAACAACAATTTCCTAATATCAAGGGCCACTCAATGGCTTGTTAAAAGTGAAGGTTCAGATTTTCATTTGTCTCATACATGTATTTGATCTTTGCATTTTGTTTGGGATTTAAATTTTTTTAAGTTGTGGTAAGAGCCCTTGGGATTGGTCTTGATTGATTCCTAAGTCTCATTTAATGTATAAATTTCCACCGCATCTTTCATTTTTTCTTTGGAATTTACTTGTTGAAAAAACTGGGTTGTTGATCTTGTAGAATTTTCCACATTTTGGATTATATTTTTATGATGTAGTTTAACATGTTTATCTACCTTCTGTGTTTCCCTTACATTGGTGACTAGGGCTGAAAGTTCATACAATATTAAGCCTTCTAATTTATGAACGTTTTATTTATCATTTTAACTTACGTTTTCTTTAATGTTGATCAATAAAGTTTTAAATTTTCTCCACAAAAGTCATGCACATCTTTTTAAAATTATTTCTAATACTTGGTCTTTTTTGCATAAAGTTGGAAATGTTAGCTGTTTTCTCCCCAGCTTTATTGAGATATAAAATTAATTGACATGTAAGCTTAAGGTGTACAATGTAATAATTGGATACATGTATATATTGCAAAATGTTTACCACAATAAAGTTAACACATCTTTCACCTGAAATAATTATCATTTTTGTTTTTGTCTTAGTGAGAACATTTAAGATCTACTCTTTTCGCAATTTTCAAGTATATAATACAGTATTATCAACTATAGTTACTATGCTAAATTTTACATCCCCAGAACTTATTCATTTACAACTGCGAGTTTGTACCCTTTGACCAGCATTTCCTCATTTCCCCCAGCCCTTAGCCCCTGACAACCAACAAGCACTCTGTTTTGATGAATTTGGCTTTTTAGTTTCCACATGTAAGTGAGATCTGACAGTATTTGTCTTTTACTGTCTAACTAAAGAAATGTTAGCTGTTCTTAAATTGTCTTAAATTTTTTACTTGTTTGTTGCTGATGGATATAAATAAAAATATATTTTTTTACATTGACTTTGTATCCAGCAGCTGGTTAAACTCTCAAAAATTAATAATTTATCCTAAACATCTTTGGGCTTTCAATGTAGATAATGAGTAATGACACTTTTGTTTTTTCCTTTCATTCATTCATATATATGTGTGTTTGTATATATATATATAAATATATATACTTTTTTCTCTTCTTTCTTCCTTTTCTTCCTTCCTTCTCTTCTTTTCTTCCTTCCCTTCCTTCCTTCCCTCCTTTCCTTTCCTTTACTGCGTTCAATACAATGATGAATGGAAGTGATGATTCTCAGTATCGTTGATTTGATCTCTATCTTAAAAGAATGCTTTATGTTTCATAAATATTGTGCAGTAGGGTTTTTTGGGTACACTTATCAGGTTAAGAAGTTACACTCTATACCTTGATTTTAGGAATTTTTTCATAAATTGGATGTTGACTTTTCAAATACCTTTTCTCCATCTGTTGAAATAACCACATTCTTTAATCTGTTAATGTTAATCTGATATTTAAAAGTATTAAATAGCCATGCATTTTGGGGATAAACCTTAACTGGAACATAATGCATTTTCATTTTTATATATTGCTGGATTTGGTTTGCTAATATTTTGTTTGGAAGTTTTGCATCTAGCTGATCTAAAGGTTGGCTTGAATTATCCTTTCTTTTCATGTTATTTTCCAGCTTTTACATAACATCACCGTATAATCATAAAATAATCGGGGACTAGTCCCTTATTTTTTATTAGAATTTTTTTTCTTAAATGTTTGATAGAGTTTGCTGTTCAAATCTGGGTTTTTTGTTTTGTTTGTAAGAATATTTTCAACACTTAGTTCAGTGTATTTGATCATAGGGCTACTCAGTTTTATGTTTCTTCTTAAGTCATTCTGGGAATTTATCCAAAGAAACCCAAAACACTGATTCAAAAGAATATATGCACCCCTATGTTCATTTCAGCATTATCTACAATGGCCAACATTTGGAAGCAGCCCAAGTGTCCATCAGTAGGTGAGTGGAGCTATGGTATATTTACATAATGGAATACTAGTTAGCCATAGAAAAAGAAGAAAATTTTACCGTTTGCAACGACAGCATGGGTGGACCTGGAGAACGTTATGCTAAGTGAAATAAGCCAGTTAGAGAAGAAAAATGTCATATGATTTCAGTCATATGTGGAATCTAATGAACAAACTGAACTAACAAGCAAAATGGAGACAGCCTCATAGGTAGAGAACATGGTGATAGCTCTGGCTGGGGGGAGGGGTGGAAGGATTGATCAAAAAAGAAAAAGAACTCATGGATTTGGACAACAGCGTGGTGGTTGTGGGAGGAGGTGGAAGAGGATATGGGGGAATAAATGGGAATGAAAAATACAATAAAAATGAACTACTAAAAATTAATGAAATATTAATAGACTTTATTTTTTGGAGCAGTTTTAGGTTCACAGAAATATTGAATGGAAAGTACAGAGAATTCCTAAATTCCTACATACTCCCTGCCTACTCCCCTCCCCCTTTTCCCCTTCTCCCCAGCTTCCACCATTATCTACATCCCTCTAGCCAGAGAGGTACATTTGTTACAGCTGATGAACCAACACTGACACATCATAATCAACCAACTCCATAGTTTACATTAGGGATCACCCTTTGTGTTTACATTCTGTGTGTTTTGACACGTGTATAAGGACATGTATTCATCATTATGGTATATAGAATAGTTTTTCTAAAAATCTCTTATCCTCTACCTATTCACACCTTTCTTCCTGCAAACTCCTAGAAACTACCATTTTACTGACACTGATTTTTTTACCATCTCCATAGTTTTGTCTTTTCCAGATTGTCTTCTAGTTAGAATCATACAGTATGGAGTCATTCCAGATTGGCTTCCTTTACCTGGGAATTTAAAGTTCCTCTAAGTCTTTCAGGGTGTATTGGCTCAATTCTATTTATTTATTTATTTATTTTTAGAAAGAGAAGAAGGGAGGGAGAATAAGAGGGAGGGAAACTTTATTGGTTGTCTCTTGCATGCCCCTAACCTGGGGATCTGGCCCACAGCCCAGGCATGCACCCTGACTGGGAATCAAACTAGCGATCTTTTAGTTTGTGGGATGATGCCCAACCCACTGAGCTACACCAGTCAGGACTGGCTAAGTTCTTTTCAGCACTGGATAATATTTCATTGTATAGAGGTGCCATAGTTTATTTATCCATTACCTGCTAAAGGATATCTTGGTTGCTTCCAAGTTTTGGCAATTATGAATAAAGTTACTGTAAACTGTGTGTAGGCTTTTATGTGGACATGTTTGTTTGTTTGCATTTTTAACCCTCACCCAAGGATATGTTCATTAATTTTAGAGAGAGAAGAAGGGAGGGAGGGAGACAGAAAGAGAGAGAGAGAGAAAGAGAAACATCTGGGTATGTGCCCTGACCAGGAATCAAACCTGTTAACCTTTTGGTGTATGAAACAATGCTCCAACCAAGCCAGAGCTATGTGGACATAAGTTTTTAACTCATTTGAGTAAACACCAAGGAGCAAAATTGTGGGATCATATGGTAAAATATGCTGGATCATATGGTAAAATATGTTTAGTTTTGTAAGACAGTATGAAACTGTCTTACACAGTGGCTGTACAATTTTGCATTCCCACCAGCAATGAATGAGAGTTCCTGTTGCTCTACATCCATACTAGTGTTTGGTGTTGTCAGTATTTTGGATTTTCACCATTTTAATAGGTGTGTACTGGTATTTCACTGTATTTTTAATGTGCAACCCCCTAATGATGTATGATGTCACTGGCCCTCTCTGTGTATTCTTGATGGGGTATCTATTCAGATCTTTTGTCCATTTAAAAAAACTGAGTTATGTACTTCAGTCAACATGGCAGTGCAGGCAGACATGGCTTGCCTCTTCATCCGACCACATCAAAATTACAGCTAGAATATAGAACAGCCATCACTCAGAACAATCAGAAATTGAGTTGAATGGAAGTCTGACAACTACAGAATTAAAGAAACCATAGCCAGCAAGACTGGTAGGAGGGGCACAGATGCAGACAGGCTGGTCTCTCACGCACATGTGGTAGATAAAAATACAGGAGGGATATCTCAGGAGTGAGCAGGCCAAGCCCCATACCAGGCCCCCCAACCCAGGGTTTCAGCGCCAGGAAGATAAGTCCCCACAACTTCTGGCTGCAAAAAACAGCGGGGATTGAGTTGGTTTTTTAAAAATTGCTGGACCCCCAAGCTCTTCCTTTTAAAGAATCCACACACGGACTCTCCTACTCAGACTCACTCCCTTTGAGCTCTAGCACTGGGTTAGCAGCTTGAAAGGCACCAGTGGCGTACAGTGAGAATCTGAAGTGTCTAGCATCAAGGCGAGCAGAGGCCATTGTCCCTTTTCTAAACCTTCCCCCCACAGAGATGGCAAGCTGGTGCCATATCTGAGACTCTGTCAACCTGGCTAACACAGTTTGACCTGCCTTGGAGATCCCCAGAGACTCTGCCCCACACAACTTATGGGCCCACCCAAGCTGTTTTTCCATTTGAATGGCTGGTCTTGGTTCATGCTTCACAATTTCCTAAATCCTCTCAAACAAGCAACAGCTGGCCTCAGTGAGCCCCAATCCAAACACTAGCAGCAGCTAGCCTAGATTCTCAGTTTGGCTTCACCTGGGAATCTCCACACCCAGAACAAGTATCAGCCATCTCATATTACTTTATAGCTCAGGCAGGGTGGCCCCAGGCAAAACACAGGTAGAGGCTGACCTTGGCTTGCACCACCTGGGAAACCCCAGGGCCAGCGCACCCAGTGGACAGCTACAGACCATGTTGGAGCACTAACACCCTGCCCCTGCACAGCTGATCCTCCACAGAAGCTGGAGTTTGGTGGTTAACTGGTCACAGCCAATCCTTGCAGCTGACTGGCCTGGGTAAATTCCTCCCATTGATCCGCCAATGGCAACCAAGGTTCAACTACCAGAGGAGGGTGTACTCAGCCCACACAAAGGGCACACCTGGTGTATCCAGTTTGGGTGATAGGGGAGGCTGTGCCACTGAACCCTACAGGACACCTGTTACATTAGGCCACACTACCAAGACATGGAGTCAAAGCAGCTCTACCTAATACATAGAAACAAGCACAGGGAGGCTACCAAAATGAAGAGACAAAGAAACATGTCCCAAATGAAAGAACAGATCAAAACGTCCGAAAAAGAGCTAAATGAAATGGAGATAAGCAACCCATCAAATTCTGGATTCAAAATACTGGTTGTAAGGATGCTCAAGGAACTTAGTGAGGACCTCAGCGGCATGAAAAGGATCTAGTCAGAAATGAAGGATTCACTAATTGAAATACAGAACAATTTACAGGGAAACATCAGAAGAGGGTGAGGCCAAGAATGAAATCAATGATTTGGAACATGAGGAAGCAAAAAACAACCAATCAGAACAACAAGGAGGAAAAATAATTTAAAAAATGAGGGAGTACAAGCAGCCCCTGGGACAACTTCAAGACGTCAAGCATTCACATCATAGTGGTGCCACAAGGAGAAGAGAAAGAGCAAGAAATTGGAAATCTTTTTGAAAAAATAATGAAAGAAAATTTCCCTAATTTGGTGAAGGAAATAGACATGCATGTCCAGGAAGCACAGAGAGTCCCAAACAAGATGGACCCAAAGAAGCCCACTCCAAGACACATCGTAATTGAAATGCCAAAGCTTAAAGATAAAGAGAGAATCTTAAAAGCAGCAAGAGAAAATTAGTTAGTTACCTACAGGGGAGTTCCCATAAGACTGTCAGCTGATTTCTCAAAAGAAACTTTGCAGGCTAGAAAGGATTGGCAAGAAATATTCAAAGTCAGGAAAAGCAGGGACCTAGAGCAAGATTGCTACACCAAGCAAAGCTATCATTTAGAATGGAAGGGCATATAAAGTGCTTCCCAGACAAGAAAAAACTAAAGGAGTTCATCATCACCAAATAGTATTATATGAAATGTGAAGGGGACTTACTTAAGTAAACAGAAGATCAAAACTATGAACAACAAAATGGCAAAAAATATGTATCTATCATCAATTGAATCTAAAAAACAAATTGAGCAAACAGGAATGGAGATAGAATTATGGATACAGAGAGCGCTTTGATGGTTGCCAGATGGGAGGGGCGTGTGGGGGAATGGGTGAAGGGGTGAGGGAATAAAGTAGTACAAAAGGTAGTTACAGACTAGCCATGGGGATGTAAAGTAAAGCACAGGAGATGGAATAGCCAAAGGACTTATACTCATGACCATGGACATGAACACCTGGGGGTGGGATTGCCTGAGGGAGTGGGGGGTGTGCTGGGTGGAGGGAGGCAAAAGTGGAAAATCAGGACAACAGTAATAGCATAATCAATAAAATATAATTAATAAAAAAGAATGATAAATAGTCATTTTCTTATTGAGTTTTTATTTTTATTTTTTTAAAAAACAGCCCTTTAAAAAAAAGGTTTTATTTATTTATTTTTAGACAGAGGGGAAGGGAGGGAGAAGGAGAGAGACACTTCATGTGTCGTTGCTTCTCACGCACCCCCTACTGGGGACCTGGCTCGCAACCCAGGCATGTGCCCTAACTGGGAATTGAACCAGCGACGCTTTAATTCGCAGGCTGGTGCTCAATCCACTGAGCCACACCAACCAGGGTGAGTTTTAAAGTTCTTTGTATATTTTAGATAATAGTCCTTTATCAGATATGTCTTCTGCAAACATTTTCTCCTAGTCTGTGGCTTGTCTTCTCATTCTTTTGACAGTGTCTTTCACAGTGCCCAAGTTTTTAATTTTAATGAAGTCCATCCAATTTATCAATATTTCCTTTTATAGATTATGTCTTTGATGTTGTATCTAAAAAGTCATTGTGAAACCCAAGGAATCTTGATTTTCTTCTATGTTATCTTCTAGAAGTTATAAAACTTTGTGTTTTACATTTGGGTCTATGATCCATTTCAAGTTAATTTCTGTAAAGAGTGTAAGGCCTGTATCTACACTTCTCTCTCTCTCTTTTTCTGTATGTGGACGTCCAGTTGTTTCAGCAGCATTTGGTCAAAAGACTTTTTTCTCCATTGAATTGCCTTAGCTCCTTTATCAAAGATCATTTAACTATTTGTATCAGTCTATTTCTGGGCTGTCTATTCTATTCTATTGATCTCTTTGGATTTTTGTTTGTTGTTTTGTTTCGCCCATACCACATTGTGTTGATTATTGTAACTTTATAGTGAGTCTTGAAGTTGAACAGTGTCAGTCCTAGCTTTTTTCTCCTTCAATATTCTGTTGGTAGTTCTGGTTCTTTTGCTTCTCCATATTTATTTTAGAATTAGTTTGTCATTACCTACAAAATAAATTTCTGGAATTTTGATTGAGATTGTGTTGAATCTGCAGAGAAAGTTTGGAGGAGCTGATGTAATAACAATATTGAGTCTTTCTAACCATGAACATAGACTGTCTCTCCGTTTATTTAATTCTTTTGGTTTCTTTCATCAGAGTTTTATAATTTTCCTTATATAACTCTTGGACATATTTTTTTATATTTATACCTAAGTATTTCTTTTTAAAATTTTTTGGTGCTAAGTAAATGGCATTGTATTTTAATTTCAGATTCCAATTATCCACTGCTGGTGTGTATGAAACAATTGACTTTTGTATATTAACCTTGTATCCTGCAACTTCGCTGTAGTTGCTTATCAGCTTGAGGGTTTTTTGGTCAATTCTTTGAGATTTTCTACATAGGCAATCATGTCATCTGTGAACTAAAATGGTTTTATTTCTTTCTTCCCAATCTATGTAATTTTATTTCCTTTTCTTGTTGCATTAGCTGGAACTTTCCATTATTGAGTTTTTCTTTAATTATGTTGTGGTCTGAGAGTATATATTGTGTGATTTTTATTCTTAAAAATAATTTAAGGCCTTGGCTGCGTAGCTCAGTTGGTTAGAGCATTGTCTTGGTTTGTGGATTCAATCCCTGGTCAGGGCACATACAAGAATCAACCAATGAATGCATAAATAAGTGAAAAAACAAACTGATGTTTCTCTCTCACTCCCTTCCTTTCTCTAAAATCAACCAATAAAAAAAATCAGAAAAAAATTTTAAGATGTGTTTTATGGCCCTTAATGTGGTCTATCGTGGTAATTGTTCCATATGAGCTTGAGAAGAATATGTATTCTACTATCGTTGGGTGAAGCATTCCGTAAATGCTTGGTTATCTTTATAGTCTTATGTTTATATTTTAAGACTCTTATTTCTTATTACATAATTATACTGATAAATTCTAATAACCTAACTCTGCAGTTGTTGCAGTCCTGATGAACCAGCTTGCTTTTTTCATGTGTTACATTTCTGACTGTGAAACATTAATTTTTATTAGTACCTTATCTTTGGAAATTCCTTGGGCTTTTTATCTTCTCCCTCTTTATTTCTTTTAACAAGTAGAACTACTCTTCCAGTTTCTCTGTTCCCTTCCCATGTGAAAATCAATTGGGTCTTATGTAAAGTTATTGGATCGCATTTTTACTTTCAAAACTCCGTATGTTACTGTATTATCTTTCACACTACTTTTACAGATAGAAGTTTGAAGCCAGATTGAGTTTCATTCTTTTCTGTTAACTTTTTTCTGCCTATAGAGTTTTTTTCTCTTTTTATTACTTACAGTGCCACTTTCCAGAATATATTTAAACAGAGCCTCTTTTGTTGATTTTTTTTTATAGGAAGTGATAAAGCCCTTCAATTCCCACATAGGTCATTTTTTTATCTCTAGAAAATTCCATCTTTATAACTTTTATTATAGCTAGTTTCATTTATTCTAATCGCTTGAGGAACATCAAGTAAATGTGGTAGAAGAGGAGCCTGGAAAGGTACAAAGAACTTTGATCTTGAAGGATGGTGCTGGAAATACGCAGCAGATTAAACATCTGCTTGAGCTAGAACAAGGGGGCAAGGACAGGGACAAGGACAGGGAATGGGGAAAATTCATCATGCTCTTTTTTCCCCAGACATCTCACTGGCTTTTCTCTTACCTGGTTCTAGCCTACCCTGACCTCTATCCCTTACCTTTCATGAGGTGATTTTTCATATGCTACCTCTTCAGGGAAGCTCTCTACTTTCTGTAACTGGTGATTGATTTCTCTATTTTCTGGACTAGACTAGAATCTCTTTGGTGTCAGGAATGGGTCTGGGTGGCCACTGTGTCACCAGCATTTACTGCAGTGACTGACTTGAAGCAGGTGCTGAGTAAATGCCTGCTAAATGGACAGATAATTGAATGAATGAGAATGAACGGAGGTCATTTGTTGATCGCCTTGAATGAGGATTTGTTTGAAGATCAGCAGTCAAATTATTTAAAAACCCATCCCCACAGACAGCTAGGGAAATGAAACAAAAATGACAGGCAAAGTGGCTTCTAAAAATACCAGAACATCAGGATCTTATTCTTTACACCTGGCCTGGCCAGTTTTGTTTATTCAGAAGTTACTTATTTCCATGTAAATCACATTCCCTGATATCAGCCTGGCTTTGACTCTGTGTCTTCCCGTCTTTGGTTAAAAAAAAAAAAAATACTGTGGTTAGTGAGCATCTGGATTTAACATTCTGCTATTATTAAGAGATACTAGCTACTAGAGCTTCCTGTCTGTGTCAGGGAGTGCACTGAGTGCCTGACATCTGATACCTAATTAAACCCTCACTGGTCAGTGCTATTTCCCCCATTTTGTAGGTGAGGACACAAATCCAGAGAGATTAACTCATTCCTGGTCACCCCTGAAATAAGCAGTGAAGTTAGGATTTGATTCTTTTGTATTCCAATTCTCCCCAGCTCACAAAGTGGTTCCACAGTCATCATCTGAAAGTTTCCTTGAAGCCACTCAGTGAGGGAAGACAGCAGGGATCCCTAATTCTGCCTAACATGTGTGGAAGGTGGGAGACTTGATGGCACATTTAGGACTTTGACCTGGTTAGGCAAGCAGATCCCCTGACTTGGTCAGTTCCAGTGGTGTGACTGTGGACAATTATTTTTCCCTCTCCAAATATCAGGGTCCTTATCTGCAAATGAGAACAAGGGTTTTCTTTTCCTCCCCTGACACCAAAAAATGTGGCGTCTTTTCCAACACCACTCTTCCAACTAGGTGTCTTTCAATTCAATTCAGTTCAATTCAGTTCAGTTCGGTTCAATTCAATTCAGTTCAATTCAATTCAATTCAACTCAGTTCAATTCAAACACTGACTCCACAGATTAAGGGCTCAGTTCCTCAGGGCTGCACTGACTCAGACACCACTTGCAAACAGTGAGTGGGTGCCCAGGTTACCTACACTTTTGTCTGACTTGGCTACAAAGTCATGGGTTCTCACAACCCCACTCCTCCCTTAGGTTCAATAATTTGCTAGAACGACTCACAAAACTCCAGAGAGTGTCTATTCTTGACACAGAATAAACACATAAGATACATAAGCACACATATAAGTACATATATCACTTCATTATGTTAATACTTGATAAGTTTATAGTTTATCATGAAGGATATATATAAACAGCCATATGAGGAGGTACATAGGGTCCTGAGTAGAGAGCAGTCTCTGTCCCCACAGAATTGGAATGTGTCGCCCTCCCAGCATCTTGATGTATTTACCTACTCAGAATCTCTCCAAATCCATTTTTTAGGGTTTTTTAAATGGAGATTTCAATACATGTGATTAAATTATTAGCCATTGGTGATTGAACTTAACCTCCAGCCTGTCTCCCCTTCACTCACTCCCAGGTCAGGGGTGAGAAAGTAGTGTTGAAAGTTTCAATCCTCTAATAGTTAATAGTTAATAATAGTTATTAATAGTTAATAATAACCCTCTTTCTTTCTGGTACCCCATCCTGAAGCTACTTGGGGCCTGCAAGAGTGACCTGGTTACTATAAACTCAGGTATGGTTGAAAGGAGCTTGTTGTGAAGAAAAAAAAGACACTTCTCTATCAACCCCATCACTCAGGAAATTCCAAAGGTTTTAGGAGCTCTGTGTAGAACTGAAGACAAAAATAGATTTAAAAAAAATATTTGATAAATATCTCTCCTTTCCTCCCTACCCTCAGCCTCTGATAACCACCATTCTACTCTCTGTTAGTATGAGTTCTACTTTTTTGTTTGTTTTTTAGGTTTCACATATAAGTGAGATTATACAGTATTTGTCTTTCTGTGTCTAGCTTATTTCATTTAGCATGTTCTTCAGGTTTATCTATGTTGTTGTAAACCGCAGTATTTCCTTCTTTTTAAGGCTGAATAATATGTATTTTGTCTTTAATATATAAGTAATATATACATAAATACTTCTTTACCCATCCATCCGTGGATGGACATTCAGGTTGTTTCCCACATTTTGACTACTGTGAATAATACCACAATGTACATGGGAACCTATAATGTACATGGAAGTATCTCTTTGAGATTGTGTTTTTATTTCCTTCACATGTATAATACCCAGAAGTGGGAATGCTGGATCATATGGTAGTTCTATTTTTAATTTTTAAGGAAATTCCATACTGTTATCCACATCAACTATACCAATTTACAATCCCACCAATAGTTTATCTTTTCTTGACATCCTCACCAGCACATGTTATCTTTTGACTTTTTGATAATAGTCATCCTAACAGGTGTGAGGTGACATCTTATTGTCATTTTGATTTGCATTTCCCTAATGATGAATGATGTTGAGCGTCTTTTCATATGCCTGTTGGCCATATATGTCTTCTTTGGGAAAATGTCTATTCAGGTCCTTTGCCCATTTCAAAAAATTACAGTGATTTGTGTTTGCTTGGGTTTTTTTGCTATTGAGTTGTATGAGTTCCTTATGTATTCTGAATGTTAACTCCTTATCAGATATAGGGTTTGTAAATATTTTCCCCCATTTGGTAGATTGCCTTTTCATTTTGTTGATGGTGTCCTGCTGTGCTGAAGCTTATTAGTTTGAGGTAGTCCCACTTGTTTATTTTTGCATTTGCTGCCTGTGCTTTTGGAGACAACATAAATTTTAAGTAAAAAAGGTTGTAAGAGGCAAAGGAGGACAATATATATTGATAAAAATTCAATCCATCCATAAGTATTAAATTATGTAATAATTATAACCATATACACACCAGAAAATAGAGTTCCAAAATATATGAAGAAAAAATTGACTGATTTGGAGGGAGAGATAGACAGTTCTACAATAAAAGCTGGAGACTAGTTGAATTTGGAATGTCATTCTTCTCCAACTAGTTCAGGCAATTCAGGGCCGAAGAAGGAAAGTTAATTGCAGAACAATGAGTCACCATGGCTTTCAGAGTCAGGATGAGGGGCAAATACGGGCAAATTCAAAGTAAGTGGATGGGATGCTGCAGCACAGCTTTGAAGTTGAAGGCATGACAATTCAACTGGTGGATAATCACAGGTTTAAAATCAAATTGCTATATTCACATCATTGACAGCAGGCACGGGGATCAATGCCTCATCCAAAGCAGCTTGGGGGTTGACTAGAATTTCTTTGGTGTGTAGCTGCCCTTATTTTGGAAGGGCCTCTGGTCATTGTATGAGATTCTTCAGCCTCTACTATGCACTGGGCACTGGTAGGGTGCCAGAGATATGAAATGAATGAGGCAAGGAATAAAATATCAACACATGTAATAACATGGATGAACCTCCAAAAATTATGCTGAGAGAAGCCAGACACAAAAGACCACATTTTATATGAGTCCATTGATATGAAATGTCCAGAAAAAGCAAATCTGTAGAAACAGAAGGCAGATTAATGGTTGTCTGGGGCTGGGGGTGGAAATGGGGAGTGATGGGCACAAGGGAGCTTAGCGGGATGATGGAAATGTTCCAAAACTGGACTATGGTGATAGCTATACAGCTCTGTAAATTTCTGTAATAATTCATTGAGTTGTACACTTAAAATAGGTAAATTATATGATGTATAAATTACACTTCAATAAAACGTAAAAAAATTACAGGGTCCATGCCTCTTCATTGGGTATGTGGACATTCTTCAGGAAGAGGAACTTGCAGGACACAATTTGACCTTGAGGTGGAGAGATACCATTTATGAGATACGGTGCTAGGCACTTGAGGGAATGTGGAGGGAAGGAGAGGGAGATGCGTGGTTGACTTATTTTCACTTTGGGAAACACATACTACATACAAAATGTTCTATACTTCCCCCACACCTTTATGGGGGTTGGCTGGAATTTCTTTGGTGTGTAGCTGCCAGGAGGGAGCCATCAAGATCCTGCCAATGTTTACTCTGATTAGTCTGTCCTATCCTGGTGGTTTTTTTGATAGCCACAGGTGGGAATATCAACCCACCACTCTCAGTCTTAGAATACTGAGGCCCAGTGTGGGAAAGGGCTTTGTCCTTGGTTCAGGCAGCAACTGGGTGGATTTAAACCCAGGTTTCAGGCACCCACACTCCTGCTTCTTCCCTACAGGTCTCTCTGGGCTCCTGCATAGCAGGTTGTTGAAGATGAGGCTAAGAGGATCTGGGCTAACTCAGATGTATGGTTTTACTCTTTTTAGATGACAGAAATCTGGACTTGAGGCCAGCTTTAACAAGAGGGGAAAAATCATAGTCCCTCTCTTGGGAACCAAGGGTCTGCATTTGCAAAATGGGGGTGTAGGACAAGGTGAGCTCTTCTAAACATTGATCTCTTCTGAATAAAGACTTTACTCTAGGGAGCTTGATAGTGCCAACCTGCCCAGGAGGCTGGGACATCCCAGTCGCTGGGCCAGCTCTTGAAAATGAGTCACAGGGAAGCAGAAGATAATTCAATTACAGAGGGGGCCACCCACTGGGGCTTTATTAATCCAGCATAATAGTAAAGTAATTGTCTCCATTTATCCGATGCCTGGTATGAACCACACTGTGGTAGGTTCTTCCCAGACTTTATCCCACTTAATCCTCACAACAGCACTTAAAAAGGTAGGTGGTACTATTTAAATTTTACAAAAGAGGAAACTGAGGCTCAAAGAGATGAGGTAACCTAGTAAACATTCCCTGCTCACACTGCCTGTTGAAAGCTTACTCATGGCTCAAGACCCATCTCTGGCTCTCGTGGTGGTCCTCGAAGCCATCTCAATGCCTCCGTGTCACTGGATCAGCTTGTCTCCCACAGCACCTTGGCTGTGGACTGTGGATCTCTGGATTTGTGTCAGTTGCACCAATAGACTGGGAACTCCTGGAGGGCAAGAAGCTACCCTGACTGGGCTCTGTCTCCCCAGAGTCTGGCCAGGCCTTCTGGGAATGTGAGTTGGATTGGTCCCCAATTTACAAATTGGGTTAAGACCCACAGACAACAATAAGAATACAAGGTCAGTAATAGTGAAAGTAAGTCATAATCCTAATACCTACCCTGTGATGCAGGAATGATGATCCCCATGAAAAACAATAAGGAAACACTCTTAGAGAGCCTGAGCATTTTGACTGAGGTCACACTGTCAGCAAGTAGAGGAACTGAATTCAATGCCTGGCCTGGCTGATTCCAAAGTCCGTGCTCTTTTTGTTGTTCTGGGGAAGTTGCCCATATTTTAGTCTTTTGATTCCTCCTCTACAATTTTTCTGTCTTTTTAAAGTATATTTTACTGATTATGCTGTTGCAGTTGTCCCATTTTTTCCCCCTTTGCCCCCCTCCACTCTGTATTGCTCTTCACTCCAGCAATTCCTCAACCCCTTAGTTCATGTCAATCGCTTGTGTGTATAAGTTTTTTGGCTTCTCCCTTTACACTATTTTTAACATCCCCCTATTTTGTTCCTACCAATTATGCTTCTTGATCCCTGCACCATTTCCCCCTTTCTTCCCCTTCCACCTCCCAGCTGATAACCCTCCAAATGATCCCCATACCTATGATCCTGTTCCTGTTCTTGTTGTTTGCTTAGTTTGTTTTTGTTTTTATTTTTTAGATTCAGTTGTTGATAGCTGTGAGTTTGTTGTCATTTTAATGTTCATAGTTTTGATCTTCTTTTTCTTAATAAGTCCCTTTAACATTTCACATAATAGTGGCTTGGTGATGATGAACTTCTTTAGCTTTACCTTGTCTGGGAAGCTCTATATCTGCCCTTCCATTCTAAATGATGAGTTTGCTGGACAGAGTAATCTTGGTTGTAGGTCCTTGCTTTTCATCACTTTGAATACTTCTTGCCAGCCCCTTCTTGCCCACAAAGTTTCTTTTGAGAAATCAACTGACAGTCTTATGGGAACACCTTTGTAGGTAACTCTGCTTTTCTCTTGCTGCTTATAAGAGCCTCTCTTTAACCTTTCACATTTTAATTATGTTGTGTCTTGGTGTGGTCTTCTTTGGGTCCAACTTTATTGGAACTCTCTGTGCTTTCTGTACGTGCACATCTTTTTCCTTCACCAAATTAGGAAAGTTTTCTTTCTTTTTTTTTTCAAAAAGATTTCCAATTTCTTGCTCTTTCTCTTCTCCTTCTGGAACCCCTATGATGCAAATGTTGGACCTCTTGAAGTTGTCCCAGAGGCTGCTTATATTACCCTTTTATTTTTTTTCTTTTCAGGATTCTTTTTTCTTCTTCTTGTTCTGATTCGTTGTTTTCTGCTTGTTTCAAATCATCGATTTCATTCTTGGCTTCACCCACTCTTCTGTTGTTTCCCTGTAAATTGTTCTTTATTTCAATTAGTGAATCCTTCATTTCTGAGTGGATCTTCGTTATGCTATTGAGGTCCTTACTAAGTTCCTTGAATATCCTTATAACCAGTATTTTGAACTCTACATCTGATAGACTGCTTATCTCCATTTCATTTAGCTTTTTTTCTGTAGTTTTGATCTATTCTTTCATTTGGGCCATGTTTCTTTGTCCCTTTGTTTTGGCAGCCACCCTGGGTTTATTTCTGTGTATTAGGTAGAGCTGCTTTGACTCCCTGTCTTGGTAGTGTGTCCTAAAGTAGTAGGTATCCTGTAGGGTCCAGTGACATAGCCTCCACTATTACCCAAACTGGGTACTTGAGGTTTGCCCTTCTTGTGGGCTGAGTACAAACCCCTCTTCTAGTTGAGCCTTGGTTGCTATTGGCAGGTCAATGAGAGGAATTTACCCAGGGCAGTCAGCTGTAAGGACTGGCTGTGACCACTGACCACCAACCTTCGCCGTCTGTGGAAGATCAGCTGTGCAGGAGCAGGGTGTTAGTGCTCCAACATTGTCAGTAGCTGTCCACTGGGTGCGCTGGCCCTCGGGTTTCCCAGGTGGTGCAAGCCAAAGTCAGCCCCCATCTGTTTTGCCTGGGGCCACCCTTCCTGAGCTGTCTGAGGCTACTACTTGTTCTGGGTGTGGAGATTCCCAGGCAAAGCCAAGCTGTGAGCCTAGGCTGGCTGCTGCTAGTGCCAGGGATTGGGACTCATGAAGGCCAGCTGTTGCTTGTTTGATAGAATTTAGGAAGCTGTGAAGCATGAGCCAAGATCAGTTGTTCATATGGAAAAGCAGCTTGGGTGGGCCCATAAACTGGGTGAGTTGGAGTCTGGGGATCTCCAAGGCAGGTCAAACAGTGTTAGCCAGGTTGATGGAGTCTCAAATATGGCACCAGCCTGCCGGTTCCATGGCTCTCTGAGGGGAGGGCTTAGAAAAGGGACAATGGTCTCTGCTCGCCCTGATGCTAGACTCATCAGCCTCTCCCAGTATGCCACTGGTGTCTTTCAAGCTGCCACCCTGGTGCTGGAGCTAAGAGGGAGTGAGTCTGAGTAGGTGAGTCTGTGTGTGGGGTTTTTTTAAGAGGAGCTGCTTGGGGCTCCAGAAGTTTCTTTTACTGACTCAATCCCCACTGGTTTTTGCAGCTAGTTGTGGGGACTTATCTTCATTTCACTGGAACTCTGGGATTGTGGGCCTGTTGTGGGTCTGGGATTACTCACTCCCAAATTTTTATCCACCACATGTGGGTGAGAGACCAGCCTGTTCCACATCTCGCCCCTCCTACCAGTCTCAATGGCTGTGGCTTCTTTAATTCCGTAGTTGTCAGACTTCCATTCAACTTGATTTCTCACATTTCTGAGTGATGGTTGTTCTATATTTTAGTTGTAATTCTGATGTGGTTGTGCAAAGAGGCAAGCCATGTCTGCTTATGCCACCATCTTGACTGGAAGCCACAATCTTTCTACATCCACAAACCACCATAGGTTTGAGGATATTAAATATTTATTTAGTCATTATTTTTCTTTAAATCAACTCACTTTTAAAAAACAAATTTTACACAGAAACTTTAGATGGAAGCCCAGTATCATTTGCCGTAATTAATTAATAAACTTATAATAACGAAATTCAACCCAGTGCCACCTTTTGTGGTGTGCATGTGTTCTGGGGGATTCATATCACACGCCCCTCACATATTTCACAGTCCACATGACCCCTTTTAAATCTCTTCTCTTCCTCTCATTTACTGTCCATTTTGTCCATGATTGAGTCCTAGAAAGTGTGTATTGAAAGGGACATTCATCATGTCACTGTGTCTGAGAGAGCTTGTGACTTGCCCACAGGCACATGTGGTCCTGGTCCCACAGAGGTTTATCACTGCTCACATTTCATTGGCCAGAATAAATCAGGTAGTGCCACCTTACTACAAGGGCAAATAAAGTGCACAATCCTCTCACTGCAAGTGGGGAGGAAAGGAGAACCAAATAATGGTGAGCATTAGTAATATCTCCTACACATCATTCCTGTGGGGGAGGGGAAGGGAGGTACTAAATATTCTTTCTCTTCTATAAACGAGGGAACTGAAGCCCAGAGAAGTTGATCAAAGCTGCACATGTCAAAAATGGTGGAGCCAGGAACTGAACCCCAGCAGTCTGGCTCCAGAGTTCATCTATAAATCCCAGATAGAGTCCCTAAATATAGTCATCAATCTATCTGTATTTCTGTTCTGTGGCTGCTGAAACAAATCATCACAGACTTGGTGGCTTAAAAGAACCCAAATTTATTCTATTTCTGGAGGCCACAAGTTTAAAATCGGTTTCACTGGACTACATTTGAAGTATCAGCAGAGTTGATTCCTTCACGAGGCTCTACTGGAGAATCCATTTCCATTCTTTTCCTAGCTTCTGGAGATGGCCTACATTCCTGGGCTCATGAGCCCTTTCTGGAATGATTCCAACATCACTTCTCTGTAGTCAAATCCCCCTCTGCCTCCCTTTTATAAGGATACTTGTAATTACATTTAGGGCTCACCCCAGATAATCTTTAATTTACTCACATTTGCAAAGACCCTTTGCCACATAAAGCAATACTCTCAGAGCCCAGGTATTAGAACATGGATATCTTTGGGGCTATTATTCATTCAGCCTACCACACTACCATGAGGCTATTATGTGTATTCTGATTATTTTTGGTCTGTCCCTTTCTTGGGGCTCCAGCACACTCTACCTTGCAGGATAGCAATTTGTTATGGTTATGGTTTATGTCTTCTACTTGCATGCAAGCTCCCTGAGGGCAGGGAATTGGGATGATCCACCTTCCTCTGTGTAGAGTTGATCACATACAAATAACATAATTGTGTAAGTGATTACATTGAGTGAAGTAAAAATTTCCCTTGAAGGCATCAGAAACAGCTGTGACAAAAGAGGCAGTGACTGGTGGTGCTCCCATGAACCATCCTTTTAGAGGATGAAGAGGGTGTGGCCAGATGTCCCCCAGGGCTCATCACTGCTTTGCCCTGTGCCACGGCTTCATGTCTGCACATTGAAGAGGTGAGAACTGAGGGGAAAGTTGGTTGTCTTCTCACCAACACCTTGGACTCATTGACTCATTTGACAAATGTTTGTTGACACATTAGTAACATCTTCAGCTAAGGCAGCCATGGCCTTGGGAACCTCTTTTTGGTGCCATGTGGAAAGACTTTGGGTTACGTATACATAGGCCATTGGCAAATTCCTAATCCATGAGTTGGGATAAAAGAAAGGCTTAGGATACTTGAGCTCAAGTCCTGATTCTGCTGCTTCCTGGGATAAGTCACATCCACTCTCAGTATCCACACAAGTCTATGTGGAGTTTACCACATTATTAAATTGTAATTATATATGGTTTCTGCACTTTACTTCCATACCACGAGAACCCTGAAGAGTTGTCATCTGTGTTTTCCCATTTGCTATTTTAACACCTGGTGCATAATAAACTCTCATTAGTAGTAATTATAGTATAGTAATGATAATGTGTGTCAAATACTGTTTTATGTACTTTAATGTTATAACACATTTAATCCTTGTAACAATTCTGAGTTAATTATCTATGCTCTGCAGCTGAGGAATCTGAGGCACAGAGAGGTTAAGTAACTTGCTCAAAGTCACCTGATTAGTAAGTGGCACGGCCAGGTTTTAAGTTTAGGTCCTTTATCCACAATTCATGGTGTAAACTACTCTGACAACATGGTTTGTTTGAAGAATGAAACAAAATGTGAAATGCAGACCTCCAAGGTCTCTTTAGTTCTATTTTCTGTGAGTCTTAAAAATGCCTCAGTAGACCATAAAAAGGGACATGTGCTCTGGCGTGGCATTGTAGACCAGGTATACAGGTCCACACTGGTATAGGACAGTCTACTGACAGTGGGAGTTTGAATCCTCACTGTGGTACTTATGGCTGTTATTTAACCTCCTTAATTCTCAGTTTCACCACAGGGCAAAAGCACCGTATAGTAAGTCCTCACTTAACATCATGGATACATATGTTCTTTAACCTCCTTAAATTTCGGTTTCATTTTAGGGCAAACACACAGTATATATAGTAAGTCCTCACTTGACATCATGGATATATTGTAACTTTAAGTGAAATGATGTATGATGAAACCAATTTTACCATGGCCTGTTATAAACAAGAGTTAAGTTCCTAAGGTATTTCATCAACATTATATTGAAATGACATTGAATTAAACAATGTTATTTGAGGACCTGCTGTAATACTTATGTTGTATAGCCATTAGGAGAATAAATTTTTTTTTTTAAGCTGATTACCTTATGGAAGAGGGCTTGCCACAGAGAATGCAGTGGAGCTTGGAATATTATCATTATAGTTGGCTATTCTTTAGAATAGAGCTTGGTGGGGAATTTAAGTGGGTCAACTTCTCAAGGATCAGTGTAAGAGGCCCCATGGTAAAAAGTTAAATAAACCCAAGAGTGGTCTGCCTTCTGGAGGTATGAGCTTTGGATGGAAATCAAGCAGTTTGCCTGTGTGTGTACCCGTGCATGTATACGGAGTCTTGGTGTCAATCTCTGGGGACAGGATGGGAACATATATTGGAATGACTAAGGACCAGGGAGTGAGGAAGCACAATCAAATTCCAGCTCTGCCGTTACCTTTATGTGCGAGCTGGCAGGTTTGGCAAGTTGCCAGTCATCTTTAAGGTTTTTGGTTCCGATTCCAAGATGAGGGGGTGGAATTTGAACATTTTCAAGGTCTCACTGAATACTACCACTGTAGAAATTCCCAAACTAAGTTCTTCAATGAGTGAAAATTCCTCTAGTATTCATTTGTAGCAAAACAGTTTTCCCTTCCCACTGATATTGCTAGGTATTTGATTCCAACACAGATGAGAGCCATTTTGTTCTATTGTTTAGGTCCCTCCCCTCTCAAGTTGGTGAGGATCTCTGAAAGGTCCAACTATCCCAGCCAGGTTGGCTCAGGATACTGATGAATATACACAGAGGCTCAGGCCTCTGGATGAATATACACAATCAATCAACAAACATTTATTTCGTTTTTAAATTTAAAAAATCACATAATTAGAAAGAAAAATGGGATTATGGGATACAACACAGGTAAGTAAAGTGAAAAAAGTTAAAATCTCCTAAAATCCCATCACCTAGAGATGACACTCTTTAACACTTTGGTGTATGTCTTTCCAGATACTTTTTTCTCTTCTGCATTTTAATTTAAAAATTAGATTGATACTGGACATAACTTTTTGCAAGTCTGTTCTCTACATCACATTATACTGTGAACGATTTTCCCTATTCTGCATTTTTAATAGCTGCATAGTATTTCATTGTATCGATATAATATTTAACCAATTCCTCATTGAATCTTTTTGGTTCTTTGTGTTTTTCGCACTGTTGAATATCAGAGTCCTTAAATACTGCAGTACACCTCTAAGGTTTTTTCTTAAGTTTCTGAAAGGAGGAATTGCTGGGTTGAAGGATATGAGCATATTAAAAGAATTTGGCCCCAGCAGAGTGGCTCAGTTGGTTGGAATATCATCCTGTACACCAAAAGGCTGCAGGTTCTTTCCCCAGTCAGGGAACATACCTACATTGCAGGTTCCATTCCCAGACAGGGTGTGTATGAGAGGCAACCGATCAGTGTTTCTCTCACACATTGATGTTTCTCTCTCTCCCCTCCTCTCTAAAATAAAAATGTATCCTTGCGTGACAATTAAAACAATTTTTTGACACACTTTTCTTTTTGCTTTCTAGAAAGTTTGTATCAAAACAAATTCCCAATGAGAGAAGAGTTCATGTATTCCCACTTCAAGAGCAAGTAAGAGGGGTGCCTAAGATAGTTAAGGGTTGGGCAGGTCAGGGGAAGCAATTCAAAGCAAGTGTCTAGGTGGAAACCTAGAGGACAAGCAAAGTGAGTCAAACAAAGACGAATGTAAGTTCCAGACAGAGGGAACAACAGCATGCGAAAAGACCCAGAGGTTTGGCATTGAGAAATTAAGTTCCATGTGGTTAGAACTTAGAGGGCTGGCCAAATAACACATGGAGTTATATGATAAGATTTCTGTTTTAGGAAGGTTATTTTGGTTTCAGTGTTGATAATGGATTGGAGGGGGCAAGACTGGAAACAAAGTGACAAGTTAGGATGCTGCTGCAGTTCCACAAGTGAGCAATATGACAGTGGCCAAGACTGGGATGGTGACAGTGGGAATGGGACAGACTGAAGGATGCAAAAATAGGCAGGAAAGACAGGACTTAGTGAGTACTTGGATAGTAGGCGGACAGGCAAGAGGGAAACCTTAAGGATGGTTCTCAGGTTTTTTTCTGACCTGGGGAGGATGGAGAACCTAGGCATCGTCCTGTGGTTTTGGGATAGGAAGATGATGTGTTCAGCTTGGAACGTTAAATATGGGGTTCCTGCGGGAGCCACCCTAGTGGGTGTCCTGTAAATAGTTTAATCTATAGAAAAGAGGTCTGGGTCACAAGTCGCTGCAGGGATCTGAAGTCTTGGAGAGTATACAGTCAAGCAACCCCTCACCAAGGAATGCCTAACAGAAAGCCCCAAGGGGCACGAACTTCTAAGGGAGGCAGAGCCTGGAAAGAGATTGAGAAGGAGTAGCCAGACGCAGGAGGAAAACCTTAAGTATCTGTTGTCATGGAAGCAAAGGGAAGGAATTTTTCAAGGACCGTGGTTAGCAGAGCTCGGTAGGTTATGTCCCTCACATGTTCTCAAGGGTCACCTCATTTAATCCTCCCAACAGATTGGTGAGGCAGCAACTTAATCATCGAATTTCAGAAGAGGAAGCTGAAGACCAGAAACGGAAGGCAAATTTCCCAAGGCATTCTAGCAGGTCACTGGCAGACAAAACTTGAACTCAGGTCTTGGTTGGCAATGTGTGGGCCAGGTGGGTGAGCCTAGCAAATACACTTCAGCGTGAGGTCTCGGGGTGGGTGGTAAGAGAGTAATAGCTACCACTCCCCAAGTACCTAACGTGTGCCTGGCACTGTTTCTTCGCCTCACCTGCATTCTTTCTAATCCTCACAACCACCACGACAGGTAGCATTTTTACTCCTACTGCAAAGGAGCCTTGGGCCCAGAAGCTAAGCCGATGCCAGGGCCGGGCTTGGAGCCCAGGTCTTCCCCACCTTCAGCCATGATCATGCAGTCCAGCGGCGGCTCTTTCCACAGAGCGGGTAGCGTCTTCCGCGGGAACACCCGTAGGCGCCCCCTGGGACCCCCGCCCGCCCCCCGCCCCCGCTCGCATGCCTGGCCGCTGAGGCGTGAGAGCCGCCGCCTGGGGCCCTCCTGTGCGCTTTGCACAACCCGCCCAGATAAGGGCCGCGTCTCTGGGCAATTATCGTCCTCCCGCCGCCGCCGCCGCTACCTCCGCCGCGGGGCTGGCCGGGCAGAAGGCCAAAGGCCAGGGGACTCGCAGCCACCCAAGGAGAGCGGTAACCACCAACAGGGCCAGCCACCAGCGAGACGCGAAATTGCACAACGACCGGAAGCGGGGACCGGAAGGCGGGGAGACGGCGCGGTGCGATGGCGTCACGCACAGCGGCCCCACCCCCGAGGCTTCCGCCCCCGGCGGCCCAGGCCGAGAGGGGCGAGCAGACGGGCGCGGCCCGCTTTCGCTGCCAGGTAGTCTCTTGCGAAGCATTCTTTTACTTCTTCCCTTCCCTTATCATTTTTTATTTTTAACCTTTATTCCCCTCACCTTTTTAAATTTCTCCTTCTCCCTCCTGGTCCCTCCTTCCTCTCTTCCATTCCTCCCTTCCTGTTAAGTTCCTTTTTCCTCTTTTTCTTTTTCCTCCCTCCCTACATCTTTCTCTTCCTCTTTTTCACCTGTCCGCCATCTCTTCCTTTGTCCTCTCCTTCCCCTCTCCTTCCTTCCTCATGTCTCCTTTCTTCCCTTCCTTTCCTCCCTTTCTCCCTTCCTTCTCCTCTTTTCATTTCTTCACTTTTAAAAAATAACTTTTAAACTCAACTTTTAATCATGTTAAAAAAAGCACAACATAAAATGTACCCTATTAGCCATTTTTAAGCGTACAGCTCAGCAGTGTTAAGTATAGGCACGTCATTGTATAAATTATCTCCAGAACTTTTTCATCTTGCAAAACAAACTATACTCTGAGTATTCCTGATAACCACATTCTCCTTTTTTTTCTTCAGTTCTTTCTTTTGCCTTTGTGTGCCTTTCCCCCCCTCCCTTTATCTCTCCTTTTTCTTCCCCTCTTTCCGTCTTTCTTTCTCTTCTTAAAAACCTAATGGCCCCATTGCACCCTTGCTAGCCCTCTATGGCCTCTGCCAGGGGCTGGGCCAAGACGCCTGTCAGCAAGGCTGTTAGAGGGCTGGTGAATCATCATTCCTCCCTGGTGTGTCAGGGCCAGTGGGCGGCCCCTGGAAGCCTCACCTGGCTTTTCACTGGTAGGCAAACATGTCCAGCAAGGAATTTCTGCCAGGAAGAGTTAATTAGAGAGAGACCCTGACTTAAGCAGGGTCTCAGGGTCAGACTGGGAGCCCCTCTCTCCTCTGGACCTTCCCCAACCCTAGGGCCTCCCTTCTAGACAGTGTAAGACAGCCATGATGATGGCTGTGGTGGTGATAACTTGGACTAACACAAAACTTGACAGTTTACAAAGCATGCCACAGACATGATCTTGTTCTTGTTCTCTCAACAACTGAGAGGTAAGCCTTATTATTCCCATTTTTCAGGTGAGGAAACTGAGCCTCAGAAAGATGAAGGGATTTGCCTGTCACCACAGAGCTGGTAAGGGGCAGAGTTGGCAAGGTGGAGGCTAAGATTTGTATAAAAAAACACCCCCCAAAATGGCTATATGAGAGCTTAAAACATTAAAAGAAATATTCATTGCTCGCTCTTCTGTGTTCTGTTAGCACATTGTTTAGACCCCTTGTGTGTAGGCCCAACCTGATGGGTTTCTTCAGTATCTGGGCATAGGGGGCCAATACGAAATGGTGTACGCATAGCAAGTGTAAAAGAGCTGCTATCTAGGCAGCTAAGAGACTTTTATAAGTCAAATAGAATTGCTACCCAGCTGTCCCTGGGTCACCTGGGACTTTGGCTCTCTCTTCAGGGACTGTACGGAGAGAACAGGGGACTTCTGAGTGTTTGCAGCTACAATTTTCTCACCTTTTCTTGGTGGAACCCCCGGCTCACAAGACAGTTCACATTCTTTGAGCGCATTCACTTTCAAATCCTTTGTCATTTGTTGCTACGAAAATAAATTTTAGTTTCATGGGTAGTTATGGTATATTATTAATATTCACTAATACCCATTTCTCTACTTCTGGGTACATGGAGGCATACACTCCCCTGCCCCCTTAAAGTAAAGCATGGTCACGAGACTAGTTTTTGCCAAAAAATGAATATTGGTATTTGTGGACTGGAATATTGAATTGTATATGCTTGACTCCTTAGTTCTCTCTTCTCCAGCTACACTAACCAAGGAGGCCACATTCCAGGATATTGGAGATTTTTTGTCCTGGGTCTCAAAGAAACTACCACGAAAATACCCCTCTATCAGCTGTTATGGATGTGTAGAGTGAGTGAGAAATAAACCTTGGTGGTGGTAAGTCACTCACATTTGGGCTGTTTGTTACTGCAGCTTAATATAGCCTATTCTGATAGGCTAGTCATCAGTAAAGCAATTGATAGAATACACTGAGTGTATAACACAGTCAGTTTTTCAAACCTAACTTTTACCTTTTAGAGCAAGATTTAAGTTTTTTAAAGACAAAAATTATAACTGCACAATATAGTAGAAAATATAAGCTTTATCTGTATTTTGTTCCCTAAAGATCTCTTATCACATATACTTTAAAATTTTTTAAGAGCTTCATTGAACCACTATTACAGTATAATAAAATCCACATATTTAAAGTGAAATTTTATAGGTTTTGGCATATGTATATACCTGTGAAGCCTTTATTATAATCATGATAGTGAATATTACACTTAAAGTTTCCTGATTTTTTTTTTAAGTGAAGATTTTATTTATTTATTTTTAGAGAGAGCGAAAGGGAGGGAGAAAGAGGGAGAGAAACATCGATGTGAGAAACATTGATTGGTTGCCTCTTGTATGGATCCAAACCCACAACCCGGGCATGTGCCCCAATCAGAAATCAATCCAACAACCTCTCGCTTTGCAGGACGATACCCAACCCACTGAGCCACACTAGTCAGGGCACTGGTGTCTCTTTGAAACCTCTCCTTCCTGGCCCTTCCCATCAACCCACCCCAACATCTAGTCACCAGGCAACCACTGATATGCTTTTGTCACCATAGTTTAATTTGCATTTCCTAAAATTTTATATAAATGCAGTCACACAGCATGTACTCATTTTTGTCTGGCTTCTTATCACTCAGTATAATTTTTTGAAATTTTTCCAGATTGCATATGTGAAAATAACTTGTTCTTTTTATGTTGTTGAATAGTATTTCACTGTATGAAATGCCACTATTTATTTATTCAATTCTCTGTTGATGCACTTTGGTTTTTTCCAGTATTTAGCTGTGAACATTTGTGTACAAGTTTTTGTGTGAACATGTGTTTTCATTTCTCTTGGAATACCTAGGAAAGGAATGTCTAGATCATATGGTAGTTGGTGCATGGTAAACTTTTAAAGAAATTACGAAACTGTTTTCCAAAGTGATTGTAACATACATTTCTACCAGTGATATATGGTGAAGACTTCTGGTTCTTCCATATCCTTGCCAACACTTGGTATGATTAGTCTTTTAGTCTATTAAATTTTAATCATTTTAATAGGTATACTGTGTATCTCATTGTGGTTCTTTAAATTGTGATAAAATACTTAAAACATAAAATTTACCAGTTTAACCATTTTAATATATGCAGTTCAGTGGCATTTAGTACATTCACAATATTGTGAACCATCACCACTATGGTTGCAGAATATTTTCATCACTACAAAAGGAAACCCCATATTCGTTCAGAATTTACTTTTCATTTCCCAGCCCCTGGGCAACCACTAATCTGTTTTCCATCTCTATATATTTGCTTATTGTGGATATTTCATAATGGAATATGGAATAAATGGAATCATATAACCTGTAGTCTTTTATGACTGGCTTCTTTTATTTCGCATAGTATTTTTGAGGTCCATCATGTTGTAACATGAATCAGTATTTCATTCCTTTTTTGTGTCTGAATAATATTCCATTGTATGGATATACCATTTTGTTTATCCATTCATCATTTGATGGACATATGGGTTGTTTCTACCTTTTGGGTATTGTGAATAGTCCTGCTATGAACATTCATATACAGATGTAAAAATTATTTTATTGTGTTGTAAGAACACTTGACATGAGATCTACCCTCTTTTCAGGTGTACGAATACTTTTTTTTTAAAATTTAGCACGTTACTTTTATTTTCTTGTTTTTTAAGTTCCTCTTTTTGAAAAAATATATTTTATTGGTTAGGCTATTATAGTTTTCCTTACTGTTCCCCCTTTGCTCCCCTCCAACCAGTACCCCCCAGTCCCTTTGGCAATTTCCCCAATAAAGTTCATGTCCATGGGTCATGCATATAAGTTCTTTGGCTACTCCATTTCCTGTACTCTTTTTAACATCCCCCTGTCTATTCTGTACCTACCGATTTGTACTTCTTAATCTCTGCACCATTTCCCCCATTTTTCCCCTTTCCCCTCCCAACTGGTAACCATCCAAATGATTTCCATATCTGTGATTCTGTTTCTGTTCTGCTTGTTTGTTCAGTTTGTTTTCTAGATTCAATTGTTGGTAATTGTGAATTTATTGCCATTTTAATGTTCATAGTTTTGATCTTCTTTTTCTTCAGTAAGTCTCTTTAATGTTTCATGTAATAATGGCTTGGTGATGATGAACTCCTTTAGCTTTACCTTGTCTGGGAAGCACTTTATGTGCCCTTCCATTCTAAATGATAGCTTTGTTGCAGAGAGTAATCTGGGTTGTAGGATTTGCTTTTCATTACTTGAATACTTCTTGCCAGCCCCTTCTTGCCTGCAAAATTTCTGTGGAGAAATCAGCTGACAGTCTTACAGGAACTCCTTTGTAGGTAACTATCTGCTTTTCTCTTGCTGCTTATAAGATTCTCTCTTTATCTTTAACCTTTGGCATTTTAATTATGACGTGTGTTGGTGTGGTCCTCTTTGGGCCCATCTTATTTGGGACTCTGTGCTCCCTGGACTTGCATATCTATTTCCTTTCCCAAATTAGGAAATTTTTCTTTTATTATTTTTTCAAAAAAATTTCCAATTTCTTGTTCTTTCTCTTCTCCACCTGGCACCCCTATGATTCGAATGTTGGTATGTTTGAGGTTGTCCCAGAGGCTTCTTACCCTATCCTTGTTTATTTGGATTCTTTTTTCTTCTTTCTGTTCTAATTGAATTTTTATTTCCTTGTGTTCCAAATCATTGATTTTATTTTCTGCTTCAGTCACTCCACTGTTGATTCCCTGTAAGTTTTTCTTTATTTCACTTTGTGTAACCTTCATTTGTGCCTGGGTCTTTTTTATGCTGTTGAAGTACCTAGTGAGTTCCTTCAGGATCCTAATAACCTGTGTTTTGAACTCTGCATCTGATAGATTGTTTATCTCCATTTTGTTAGTTCTTTTTCTGGAGTTTTGATCTGTTCTTTCATTTGGGCCATATTTCTTTGTCTTTTCATTTTGGCAGCCTCCCTGTGTTTGTTTCTGTATATTAGGTAGAGCTGTTTTGACTCCCTGTCTTAGTACAGTGTGGCCTAATGTAGAAAAGCATACTGTAAGTTGGATGGGATGGAGCCTTAGGTAATTGCCTGGACAGAGCAAACCGTGTGAACCAGGTTGTTGGAGTCTCAGATATGGTGCTGCCACTCTGTGGCACTGTGTGGGGGAGGGCTCAGAAAAGGAACGATGACTTTGCCTGGTCTCTGGAGTTTTGTCCTGGAGGAAACTCTCCTCTGACACTAGCCCTGATGCCAGACACATCAGTTTCTCCCTGTATACCATTGGTGCCCTTCAAGCTGCTGCCCCAGTGCTGGAGCCCAGAGGGAGTGAGTCTGAGTAAATCCTAAGTCCGTTGTGTACCCTTTAAGAGGAGATACCTGAGAATCCCACAGTTTCTTTTGTTGCCCCAACCCCCACTGGCTATTACAGCCAGAAATTATGGGGACTTACCTTCTTGGCACTGGAACCCTGGGCTGGGTGGTCTGATGTGGGGCTGGTATCCTTTGCTCCTGATGTATCCCTCCCAGTTTTTATCCACCATATGTGGGTGTGGGACCAACTGTTCTGTCTCTGCATCTCCACCCCTCCTACCCGTTGAAATGAATGTGACTTCTTTAATTCCTTGGTTGTCAGACTTCCGTAGTTTGATTTTCTGATGATTCTGGGTGATAGTTGTTCTGTAGTTTAGTTATAATTTTTGCTGTGGTTGTGTGAGGAGGTGAGCCTTGTTTACCTACACCTCCCTCTTGGCTGGAAGTTCCATTATTGTTGACTATAGGTACTGTGTATAGGTTTTTGTTTGAACATCTATTTTCATTTATTTTTGGTATATACCTAGGAGTGAAATTACTAGATCATATAGTAATTTTATGTTTAATTTTTTTGAGGACCTACCAAACTTTTCTCCGGTGGCTGCATCATTTTATATTCCTACTAGTGAGGCAGGAAGGTTCCAATTTCTCCATATCTTTCCCAATACTTATTATTTTCCATTTTTTGGAGAGTAGCCCTTCTAATGGGTGTGAAGTGCCATCTTATTGTGCCACATTGGTTTTTAAAAGATAATTTTACTGTGTGTAGAATTCTCGATTTACAATTTTTCTTTGGTATGTGAAAGATTTTGTTCAACAGTCTTCTACCTTTTGATTTCAACAATAAATCTGCTGCCGTCTATATCTTTTTTCCACTGTATATGTGTCAGACTGCTTTCAAGGCTTCCTTTTTGTTGTTTGTTTTGAGCAATTTGATGTACCTTGGTGAAATTTTCTTAATGTCATTTTGCTGCTTGAGATTCATTGGGCATCTTGGATCTACATTTATAGTTTTCAACATAATAGGAAATTTTATGACCAATATTTTAAAAACAGATTTATTGAGATGTAATTTACATGCTATGTAATTAACCTATTGAAATGTAATAATAAGTAATAATACAAGAATAAACTGTGTTGCATACTCACAACTGTAAACCTACTTTTGCCCCACCCCGTGTTTTCCAAATCCAGTGTAACAGGGTTACATACTTTTTTCAATTTGTTATTAGAAAACCTCTAAAAGATGTAGTTCAGTCACTTCTACAAATGAAAGACTCCAAAGCATATATCCCCTAAAATGGGCCAAAAAAACTTTTACATCATATATGTGTTTCTCAAACTAAGAGTAATAGCCTAACGGGCCCATTTAAAAGGACAAAAATCTCATGGACTCCTCCAGGATTGACTTAAATATATGGTAATATAATTTAAATGTGTACCAATATGAAACTTGGTATAACCTCCTTATAAATAATAAAACCAAAACAAGTTTACAAATTAAATACAATACTACAAAAACCATCAAAATCCAAACTAACACATTCAATGTGATGGATTTCATTTCTTGCTGACACTCAATGACTAATTATTTACAATGTTACTATGGGGCTGGCCAGTTAAGGGCAAGGTTCTTTTGATTCCATCATGCCTTTACTACTATGTGCATGGGATGCCTGTGTTCTCCCACAGACTTTAACTCAAACTTCTGAAAGCATGCTTCTTGCAGGGCTGTGATATTTCATCTTCAGTTAACACTTTGAGATTAGGCCTGCCTCTCTTTTCTCCTTAACTGTTATAATTAAAGCACGACTGATTGGTCCCAGTTCCATCAGAAAAGTGCAGGCATTGACAGAGTGACAGTTAATTCATGTGCCAACTTGACTGGGCCCGGGGGTGCGCAGATATTTGATCAAACATTACTCTGATGTTTCTGTGAGGGTGATTTTGGATGAGATTTACATTTAAATCTTTAGACTGAATAAACCAGATTTCCCTCCCTAATGTGGATGGGCCTCATCCCAACAGTTGAAGACTCACATAAAATAAAAAGGCAAATACTTCCACAAGTAAGAGAGATCTCTTCCTGCCAATCGCCTTTGAACTGGGACATGGGTTATTTGTTTGGTTTTCTTCCGAATCTTGAATCTGTTGGCCGTTGGGTAGGAACTATACCATCAGCACTCCTGGTAATCCTAGGCCTTCGGGCTTGGACTGGAACTAAACCATTGGCTCTCCTGAACCTCCTGCTTGCTGACTTATCCTGCAGACACCTGGAGAGCCCTACCTAATACAGGCACTGACACCACTGGCAGTAGTTAGGGATAAAGTACAATTTTTAGTATAAGCATGTCACATGCTGTATCTGGGATGTAGTTATACTAAAAATTATTTGTTTTTCATCCAAAATTCAAATTTAACTGAGTCCGAATTTTGTCTGGTAACCTCTAGATTATACAGATTATGATTTTATTTTTAAGTTTATCATCAAAATAAAAATTCTCCCTGAAAACTTGAGGGTAGATCTCAGCAGACTCCAGCTGAGAAACTGCCGCAATGTTTACATGAATAGCACTTTGCCAGTAGCCCTTCTTCTAATTTTTAACTTTTATCTCCACCACTTCCGCTCCATCGTGGTGTGGTTTCTCCCCAGCTGAAGGGCAGTAGTGTAGAGAAACCAAAAGGATTGCCTCTCTTGATCCTAAAAGTGCAACTGAAGTCACTGTGTAAAGGCTTGATCTTGGGGCCGAAAGATTTATTGTTGAAGCTTTCCAAACATGGACGGGTGCTGGGTAAGATCCCATGAGAGGTGTGGGCAGGTATGGGGAGAAGAACTTCACACCCAGCTGGGGTCCTCTTTCTAAGGCTGACTCCAGTCCTTTATTGCTGCCTACACAATGAAGTTCACTCTCCTTGGCTTGGCCCTAAGGCCTTTTGCCACATGGCCCCATTGACCTCTCCAGCCTCCCCTCTCCCTTCAAGAAACCATATGAGCCATCTGCTATTACTTAGATGCAGCACATCTTTCCTGCCTCCAGACTTTGCCTCGTGCTGTCTCTTTACCCTGGCTGCCCTTTCCCCAATGTTTTGCCCCTCGGATTTTCTCTGTCCGCCAAGGCTCAGGTCTACTATCACTTCCCAGGAAGGTGATGGCCCTCTTCCTGTCTGCAGCCCCTCCCCACCATAGCCCATCTCTGGTGCTTCCTGTGACCCCATTGACCATACTTTACTGGGCTTGGGGTCTGTTTCTTTAAAACCCTGAGGAAAGCCACCCTCAGCTTACTCTGCCCCTGGCAATGCCCCACACAAAATCTTACCCAGGGAAGGTGTTCAGTACATTGTATGGAATGATGAGAACAGGAGATGTGGGGAATCTACTCCCCACGTGTTCCTGGCCACTGAGCAATGACCATCTCATGGTGACCCTGAACTCAATGGAAGGTGACTGCTGAGGTCGCTCTCCATTTTCTCATCTGGCACTGGGGCTAAGGGCTAAAGAAGAGAGCACAACTTTACTCTGAATGGAGGAGAGTTTAAGGCTTTTACCTTCCAGGTCCTAGGAGGAGACAAGATGCCATGTTTACTCAGCCACTGTCACCCTGTGGCCCAGACCATGTGGCTCCCCTCCAGCAGGACCTCTGACGACACCTCTGAATGGAGGAGCAGATGATAGGGAGGTCAGTTGATGGCAGAAGAGCTTTAAAAGTAATTTTGATTATGCAGAGTGTTTGCCTCCTACACTGAGTTTAGCCCCCAACTCTCATGTCAGTTTTGTCCCCCTTAGCACCAGCACCTGGTATAGTGCTTGGCAAGAAATGCTTGTTGTGTACACAAATGACTCCCCCAACGTTAGAATTAGGAGGACCTTCAACAATCGCTAAGAGTCCATCCACATTTTATGGAGAAATAAATAATAGTAATAACAATTTAGTGAGGGCTAATTCTATGCTAGCTAGGACATGTGCTGAGCCCTTTACAAATATTATCTAATTTTGTCTTTTTAATAATAAGGTGAGCTGAAAGTTATGTTTACATTTTTTTAGATTATGAAAAAATTTCTGTGTACCAAGAGCTAGCTAGCCTTGTTTCTTTCATCAGGTAGCTGTCTTGGATAACCTATTCAAGGGAGAACAGGCAGTCCGACTTGATGAAGCCTATGTCCTTTGAGTACTAATGGAAGCTGGTGGCCCATATGTAGGTCGTATTTCCAGATCAGACAGTGTCAGAGCAGATGCAGAAAGAGTGTGAACTGTGGCTGAATTTTTGCTGGTGGTTCCAGTAGAGCTGCCAGTGACCCATCTTGCTTTCAGGGGTGCAACAGGACAAAAAGTTACACAGCTGGTAACTTGCAGAACTAAATGTGTCCAGAACCCCCTGGCTGACCTTATTCTATACTGCTTCTCATCACACCTGGAGGAAATAGAAACCCACAGAAAGGCAGAAATGTGACCCGGTCCCCAGCCCCTCAGGCAGGATGACCACTTTATCCAGAGGTGCCTTTATTCCTGAGCCTTCCAAGATACCTGGCTGCAAGGACACCATGAAGAGGAAAGAAATGTCAAGTGCATTCTAAGAACCACCTCCATTTTCTTGCTGTGTGGGGAAGGAGCACACACTCAAAGACCCAGCCAGGAAGAAAGATTTGATCTCCTGGGCAAGATCCACTTCCCATGGCGACGCCTTCTTGAGTCGAAGCTCTGGTATGAAGTAAGACTTGTTTAAAGCAGTTAAAAGCAGCCATCCCCATTGTGTCGAGTGGTGACAGTATAATCCTCCTTAATAATTTTGTTCCCTCTCCAAATTCCCCTCCATTATCCGTCCTTAAAAAGTGACTTCAGATGCCTCTTTAGGTTTCTAGTCCTGTAAGTGCAGGGACATTTATTGAGAGGGGGAGAGGTAAAGACTGTCTCTCTTGCACTCAGATCACTCAGAGATGCATCACTGGAAATAACCCCCTCCCCCACGTTTTTGGCTAGAGCTATTATTTTTTAAAAACTTTTAAATGAAAATTGAATTATATGCAAAAATAGAGATATTGGTATACTTAATCTCCACATCCTCATATAGCTTTAATAATATCAACATATGGCCAATCTTGCTTCATGTACACCAGTCCACTCCTAGCCCCTTGCCACTGGATTATTTTGAAGGAAATCCCAGATGCGTGTGGGATACATGTATCTTTTATCTCTAAAAGATAAAGTCTCCTTTAAAAAATGATTTATTTATTTCTAGAGAGAGGGGAAGGGAGAGAGAAGGAGAAGGAGAGAAACATCAATGTGAGAGTTAAACAAACATCAGTGGGTCACCTCTTGCACATGCCCTGACCAGGGACTGAACCTACAACCCAGGCATGTATCCTGACCAGGAATCGAGCTTTGGCTGTGCAGGACTGTGTTCAGTCCACTGAGTCACACTGGTCAGGGCTAGATAAAGTCTCTTTTAAAAGTTATCTATAATAATCTATCACATCTAAACATTTTAAATGATTTCATCAAGTGTACAGTCAATGTTTAAACATTCAGAGTATGTATGTTTCAGAATCCAGAGATAGTCTAAGTCTACACATTGAATTTGGTTAATATATCACCTCCTAAGTTTCTTTTAGCCAATGGGTCTCCCTTTTTCTTCTATTAAAAAAAAATATTTTGAAGAAACTTGGTTGTTTGTCCTGTAGTTTTCCATGTTTTGGATTTTGCTGATCACATCCCTAGGGGATCATTTAATGTGTTCCTTTGGTCCCTGGGATGAAATCTAGAAGTGCTCTCAAGTTCAGGTTTGATTTAGGGGCAAGAAAGTTTCAGAGTTGATGCTGTATACCTCACATCAGGAGGTACATAATATCTGGTTTTCTTTCTTTAGCTTATTAAGATACTGATCATTGGGATGAGGTGTTTTTAACCTGATCCATTCATTATGATACTCCTCACTGGCCTTTTGCCTAAGGATTTTAGCAGTCATTAATGATCAGTGCCTCACACAATGATTATCAATGACTAAGCCTTATTTCATCAGGAGTTTTAAAACAATGACATTCTAATTCTGATATTCCTTCTTCATTTGTTAACTGTAATTCTTCTGTAAAGAAGAGCTTGAGCTCTTCAACTCTTTGGTTACTCTGAAGTAAAGTTCACAAAGGAAAAGCAGGATAAATGCTTGATTCTTTATCTTTACTTACCTGTTTCTGGAATTGTCAGTTTATTCTCAAGCATCCTTCAGAGATGATGTGCTGGTTACATATTGCTGCATGTTAGATTAACCCCAAACTTAGTGGCTTAAGAAAGAACCATTTTATTCTGCCTCATAATGTTGTGGGTCAGAAATTTGGGCCAAGGTCAGCCGAGTGGCTCACCTTCAGATGGCATTTACTGAGGCCTCTTCTCGAGGATCCAAGACGGCTTTGCTCATATGCATGATGCTTTAGTGGGAATGGCTGGAAGGCTGAGCTTCGGTTTATGTGCGTAAACCAACTTAGAAGTTATAAATAGCTTCCACATTTATTTTATCATTTGATCCTATGTTTAAAGGTAGACTGGGCAGGAATTATTATGACTGTTTCACAGATGAGAACACTGAGGTTCAGAGAAGCTAAGTGCATAGTGACCCAACTAGGTAATGGCAGGTCTGAGTAGAATCTGGGCTTTCTGAGTCTAAATGAGATTGTGCCTGCATTTATTTAAAAAGTTATTAGTGGTGACTTATCACATCTCAGGCGATAACCTAAGGAGCTGGGGATGCGGCCATAAATAAGCACCTTCCCTCTTGGAGCGCATAGTCTAGTAGGAAAGAACATGTGCCATATAAATGAGGAAGCACAGGAGAACAGATATGCAGCCTCGCCTGGAGGGGCAGGAATCAGGGCAGGCTTCCTAGAAGAGGTGAAGCTTAAATGATTGATGCGCTACCCAGGCTATTTGGGATGGGGCAGGATTTATCTAGGCCAAGGGATTCATCCGGAGGTAAGGAGGTGCACAGAGATTGGCATGACCAGCTGCAGTTGGACGTAGGCGGCAAGGCAGGGGAATTCATTAAGGATGATCCTCAGATTCCTGGCCTGAGCCACTGGGAGAAGGGGGTGCTACTCACTGAGAAAAGGAATGGAGGGAGAACAGGTTTGAGATGTGTGTGCGCGCGCGGTGGTGGGGGGAGGTGATTGTCAAGCTCTGAAAATCTTCATGGTAAATAAGAACCTTTCCTTTCCCTAAAGAAATCTGTAGTCCAATGAGGGAAGCAGTGACATAAACAAATAATTCTGACAGAAAGCGAGAGGTGCTGAGTGGTAGACATCTGTATGGGGTTCTTGGGGCACAGACTAAATCTGCAGGGTTGGAAGAAAGAACCACCTGAGGAGGTTTCCCAGAGTTAGTGGTAAAAATGTAAAGGCAAGATAGTTCCAAGTAGAAGAGGTGTGAGCGAGCTGCTGAGGTCTGGAGCTGGCAACCTGCAGTTCTGTTTGGCGAGGTGCAGGGTGCGTCAGTGGGAGTTCTCTTGGAGCTGGAGAGGCTGGCAAGGGATTGAGCGATACTGACTTTATCTCATTGGTGAAGGGCTAAGATTTAAGAAATCCTTCTTCAGTCACTAGAATGTAAGTTACACAGGGGCAGATCATTGAATAGTGCCTTGCACATAGCAGGCACTCATGAAATTTTGTTGAATGAATGATTGATTGGTATTATTGAAATCTTTGCCTTTTCTTCCATGTTGTTGGAAAAACATGTATTTCCCAGCAACATCTATTTCTTTCAATTGTATGCATTTTATAATAAGACTAAGAGAAAATTTATATGCCCAGGTCAAAGCAGATTTTATTCATTTGTTTATTCCTTTTTAAGCTAAGAGCCAATAATTAATTAGTTAATTAATTTTATTGATTTAAGAGAGGAACATTGATTTGTTATTCCATTCACTTGTTTCTAATTTTTTAAAAGAAAAATTAACATGTTAGTGGCTTTTGTGGGTCTACAAATTTTCCTCACACGTGTTGAATATTAAAAATAATTGAAAAATGCAAAGAAATACATAGGTCATTTTGAAAATATGAATAGATGCTAAAGCATTTTCGTTGTGTTGTTTTCATCAACATTAGAAAGTTGGGAAAGACCAGAAAACTAAACTAAATATGAAAAGTTTCTAGATATTTCTAGACTAGATATTATATCCTGAGCCAGCAATCTAAAAGCAAGTATTTTCAAATGTCATCATTGTTGGGGTGATGAATAATACTTCACAATTAACTGAAGGCTATCAGCTGTTTGAAGGGAAGGGCGATCCCTTTGGCTTGTTGTCTACCCTTTCATTGTACAGATGAGAAACGGGCCTGAAAAAGGAAAGGGACTTACCTAATGACACATAGCAAGTTAGAGGCAGAGCCAAGAATAGCATCCAGATGTATTATTCCATGCTGAGGTGGCTATTGTTTGTGTCCATCTAGAGCCCCTTCTGCCACTTCAGGAAACAAAATTCATCCCTGTAGCCACAGGTGAGCATGAAGCAAAGGCTAAGCAAAGGCTATGAAGCAAAGGCTAAGCCAACGATTGTATAGTACTTTACTTTTTTTGATTTTAGTCATTGGTTCAGGGGATAAAGATGTGACCCAACCTTGGCCAGCCAGAATCCTTCCCTGGGATTTGTGATAGTGGATCTGGGAAAAGAAAGGACCTTTTAAACCTCTCTGGTTATGAAGCTATGAGGACATGAGCTCATAGCTAGGGTAGAACATGGAAAAAATAACAGAAGGAAGACAGGGAGGTGGGAGAGGTACTCCAGATGGGATTCGAATTACTGTATTTTGTTGTGTATAATGTGCACCTACATTTTGGGCCCAAACTTTCGGGGAAAAAAATCTTTTGTTTTAATTCAGTTTTTTAATTTATATATGAAACTGATTATCATATTCTAGGGTATTATTTTGCATACAGATATCAGATATCATTATTACTTTCTAGAGTTAGAAATGCAAAGTGCATTAGTTATGCACTTTGAATGTATAAGCATAAATAAAAAATTAAAAACATTTATATAGATATGGAATTAGTACTCTCATGTACAATGCTCATCCTTATTTTTCCCTCAGAAATCTGGGCATAAAAGTGTGCATTATACACAGCAAAATACAGTATTTATTCTAGTTGCAAAGGTGTATACACCCTGAGGTTTCTTTTGAACTCTTATGTTTTTAAAAAATGCTACGGTAATATCTTTCCAATAACCACCCTGTTCTTTTATTATTTTTCTTCTTCTTCTTTTCCTTAAACAAGTAGGAATTGAGTTCCTGTCACTTGTAGGCAAAGGCTCTAGCTCAGGATTTCTCAACAGCAGCAGTGTTGACATTTTGGACCAGATAATTCTGTGTTGGCAGGGGTTCTCTGTGCACTATAGATGTTTGGTAGCAGCACCAGCCTCTACCCCACCAGATGCTGGCAGCAGCTGACCCCAACTGTGACAACCAAAAAATGTCTCCAGGCATTGCCAAATGTCCCCTGGGGTGGGGACAAAATTGCCATGGTTGAAAACCACTAGCCTTGTCTAATACCCATGGTGACTCTTATGACAAAGACAGGACACCAAATCAAGCTAAAAGGATCCAGGAAATGACACTACAAAGAGATGTTGGTACATGCAGATGTTGGCTCTCTCATAGCTGTTGGAACAATAACAAACTCCACAAAATGATTTGGGATTTTACCCATGACACAGGTGATAACGCTGTACCTAAGAATTCTCACGCATCCCATGAAATGGTGCGACAAAGCAATACCAATTAGTTTTATATATGTTGTTTTAGACCTTGGAGGTTTGGGTTCAGTGAACTTTGACTGGGTGTCTCCAGAAAGCTCACCACGTGTTCTTCTGAAGCAGATATTCAGGTAACCAAATCTCACTACAATTAAAATAATAACAAGATTCATTGCACAATGATGTCTACGTGAGATCAGTAAAATCCATGAAGAATCAGCTTCATTTTTGTTAGAACTATTTTTGAGGAAGTGCTCTTCAAAGGAGACATTGCGAGAGAAAGACTACTAGCACAGGAGGCAAAAGGGCTAGATGCGAGCTTGACTCTGCCACTAATGCTGTGCAACATTGTGCAAGTGTCTGCCTCTCTCTGGGCCTCAGTTTTCTTCTCCGTGTAATAAGGGGTTGGAACAGACAAATGCTGAGCTTTCCAGTCTGATCTTTAATGATTCTCGTAGGCAGACACTATGTCCTATCTATCTTGGCTCTGCTATTCTCAACGCAGGACCTGGTGCAGCACCAGAAACCAAATAGGCACTAAGCAAACACTTATTAAATGCCCAGATAAGTGATTTACTTAGGAGATAAATGACAATAGCATCCTAACTTCCACAGATGCATAGAATTGGACAGGGTCTTAGAATAGAAAGGGATCTCTGAGTTTATTTTGTTCAGCTTCCCAACCAAAGCTGGAACCCTCTACCTTCTTTCTGACAGATGGACATATAGTTTCAGTTTAAATACTTCTGATGACAAGGAACTCACTATCTGTAGGGGCACCCAGTTCCACTTTTGAATAGATTAGGTGTTAGAAAGCTCTTTTTTCTCTGGAACCTAAATTAACCTCCTTGTAGCTGTCACTTGCTTCTAGTTTTATTTTTTTTAATTTTTATTTTCATCCAAGAATATATGCATATAACTTGAAAAGTCAAATAATACTAAACATCTTGTTTATAATGAAAAATAGTTCTCTTCCTCATCCTTTCTCATCCCCCAGGGCTGCTTCCTCCATGCAACCACTTTCCACTCCTTTAGCTGTTTTTTCTGCTACTCATGTCTGCGTTTCTAATTAATATGCTTAAACTGTTATTTCTAGATTTATCAACTTTAGACATTATCTATTGATTTTCTGTTTTTATAGAAGAGGATTTACCTGCTTTAACTAATGTTCCCTAACTTTCCCTCCCATAATTCTCTCGCTTATCCTATCACAATGTGTGGTTCAATCAGTATTTATTGTTTTCATTAGTATGACTGTGTAAATATTGTTTATGCTAGGCCTGCTAAAATACTTTCTTGCACTTCTTTCTGTTTTTTTCCCTGAAGTTAATAATCACTTTGATTAGCTTTCTATGTCCTTTCCCCTAATTATTCCCAAACGTTTCAACTGAATTGTAAAACACTTAACATTTTAAAAAAGGTTTTCTTTTTTACCAAATTTATACGTACACTTATTTGAAGAGTCAGATAACTCTACAAGATTTGACAGTGATAAACCCCTGAATTTGTGCCACGGTACACATTTCAGAAAGTACCCTCACCGAAGCTTAAACAACAGATGTGGCTTGAGGTTATGAGGTTTTGGTGGGAGGAGTGGACTGCCTAAGGTCACACAGCAAGCACCGCAGGGGCGCAGCCTTTAGCACAGCCAAACCTTGTCCCAGCTACACTTGCATCTGGAAACAGTACTTGGACCCCAGACTAGTCCATGGTAGAATGTGCTCTAAAGATAAGGGGCCCCTGAGATGTGACTCATTATTCACAGGCTGGAATAAATTGCTTCTGTGCAAAGCAGGGAGCAGCTACTGGCAGGACTGAGCAGGGTTGGCAGCCATCCGAAGCCTTGACGTGAAAGGTGAGAATGTCTCCACACCCTGTAATCCCACAAATAGGGTCTCATATTTTAAGATTCCTAAACAGTATTACACAAACCCTCCAGGGGCTTTTAAACTTGACACATAGACAGGTAAGCAGAGTCAGGTAGGCAGTCTCACGTGTCCTGCTGCCACCTCCCTTGCTGGTAGAGAACAGTATCACCTTAATCCCCACAAGGCAGATCTCTTCTTGCTCCTGCTGGGAACCAGAAGGGAAGGAGTGAGGAAGGGCCCCAGGCCTGAAGTCTGATCAGTCTAAGTTTGCAGAAGGGAACTCCACAATGTAAGAAAAGAACCTGTGTTTAGAAACAACCAGAACAGTCCCTGCACAATTATGACTGGGAAGAGGGCCCCTCTGACACATGGCTCAGGGGGTTGATGGAGACCAGCTCCTAAGTCCCGCAGAGGTCGGAGGGTGCTGCCTCTGCAGCGGTTTTTACCTGAAACAAGGCAGGGAGGCTTTGTCCAGGGGAGAGAACTGCGATGCTCTCCAATGCAGCCCTGAATATTCCCAACTCTTCCTCAGCCCTAACCTCCAAGTTCCCCTCAGCTCTTCAAGGCCCAAGGTCTCATAATTTGCAGTCACACGCACGCCTTTGGGACAGCACCAGGAGCAACTCGGAGCAGCTCTGGAAATGGACAGACTGCCTGCTGTGGGGACTCACACCCAGAACGCCCCGGAGCAGGTGTGTGGGGCCCGGGGGTGGGCCAGCAACCTGGCCTGGAAGAGGAAACAGGGAAGTGACAGGCTCTCAGCTCACTTCCTTGGCTCTCGAGTCCATAGCTTCATTTGGGTCGGGGAAAGCTGGTGGTAGAGACCACCGAGCCCTGCAGTTAGAAGAAAGCTCTGTGACATCTCATTTAAAAGAGAATTTGAAGCCTAGAGAGGCTCCATCCAGTGTTTTGGTGCCACGAATACTAAGAGCACTAGCAGTAATTGGGTGTTTATTATATGCCACACAAAGAGCAAAACACACTGCATCCATGAACTCATTTTCATCCTAGTAACTCTCTGAGGGGTACCATTATTTCTTGCATTTTGGAGGTAAGCAAACTGAGACTCAGGGGGTGAAGTAATTTGCTGAAGCCACGGGGGCTAGAAAGAGGCAGAAGCAGGACCTAACCGACGCCTCTCTACCGCCAAAGCCTGTGCCGTGGACCCAGTGAGATACCAGGTAGGACGATACTTTGTATAGAAGTTGGAGGATTGCATTTCCCTCTGTTCAGACAGTCATATGTCCCTGAACACTGAGGAAGAATTTGGGAGGCTGAGGTAGAGCAGGGAGCCGGGAGGCCTTGGATCTCAGCCTCTTACCTGACTTGCCGCATGACTTGGGACAAGTATCTTCCTTCCCATCTCTGGCCCCCAGTTCCTTCCTTCTTGGGGGCAATGCGATGAAAGTGCATTCTATACTAGACTGCACTAGGGATGGTCATGTGTTGTGGACATGTTTCCATCCAGCCCTGGGTGGCAGAGGGGAGAAAGGCCACAGAGGAGATTCTGGGCCGTGGCACAGAGCCTGGCCTCCCAAGAGGCTGCGGCTTCTAGCCCCAGCCAGGCCAACACAAAACCTGGGCTTTTGTTTGACTTGGCTTCTTGTACCTTGTTTAGTCTGCAGAGGAGGGAGCTTATCCTGCTGCCTTTGTCACAGGCCATTAGTACATACATAATCCCTGGGGGTTTACTGCTGGCTGCTTACTCTAGGAATTCAGGGAGGGAGCCCAGCTCTTCGAAGCCATCCCCTCCCAGCCCCCATCAGAGCAGCCTCAGCTGAGTGTCGATGGCATTGTGGGCTCCTGGTCTGCGATTCTGGCTGCGTGACCTGGGGCTAGTCTCTTTCTCCCCTTCTCTGGGCCTCCGTCTCCCCATCTATCTGTACAGCAGAGACCTGGCTCAGACGCCCTCCAAGGACCTCAACTCCATGGGGTCAGAAATACATTCCTGTGTGATTTCTCTCCTTCTAAGCCTCCTTCATCCTTCTACGGCCCCTTCCCCAATTCTGGAGCAATTTGTCTTTATACTGAACTCATCTCTGCCCTGAGCCTGGGGTCAATCCCTCTCTCATTCAACCTCCTGCTTGTAAATTGGGGATAATAATACCTGATAACTTACCCTGCTGCTATAGGGTTTAACTAATTAGTGGTTATTAAAGGGTGGAGGAACACGGTACACTCTTCCCATAGGATAATTTTTCGCCTCTGGGTTCCTGCTACTGTCTGCACAATCTCAGAGAACTAGTCAGAAAACCCTGAGAATTTTGACTTCAGCCCCCCCACCATACAGATGAAGAAATGGAGGCCAGGGTGGGTAAGCAGCAGCCTAGGATCATGCAGTGGTTTTGCAGCAGAGAGGGGAGCGAACTCAGGGCTCTGGACTTCTGTCCAGTCCCCCCTGCCACACCATGCACAGTAGTCGTGGTTTAGGTCTGTGGTGGTGGTCCCTGTGTACGGGGATGGAAGATGCACCCTGGTTTATAGCTTGGTGTTAGGGAACAAAATTTTGCTTCAGGCAGACCTGGGTGCTAGTCCTGGTCTTGACTAAATGAGTGATCTTGGCATGTCACCCCTGCTTACTGCTTAGCTGTCAGTTTCTTCATCTGCAAATGGGGAAAATGACCCAGTAAAGTCACTGTGAGGAGTGGCCCAGAGCGGGCGCTCGGAAGCTGTAGTAACTGTGCTATTACGCTCGTTTCATTGACTGCGCACCAGCTGCTCCCGCGGCTACACCCTGGCTGGGGGCACCTCGCTCCATCCTCACCCCGAGTCAGCATGGGAGGTGTTCCTACCCCATTTCACAGAGTTGGACATGGAGGCTCAAAGAGGAAAATCACTTGCCCAAAGCCATGTTTGCTTTAGGAGAGCGATGACCTCATTTTTAGTCTCTGCTTGAGCAGAGTCTGCAACTAACTGGCCTCGGTCTCTCAAAGGTTATTTTTGTGGCTGTATCTCATGACTTCTGAGGTCTCAGGATAGGGAAGTTACAGGAAGGTTGATTTTGACTAGGTACAAGAAGAGTTTTTCTAGCAGAGCTATCTGAGATGGACTGTACTGCTAAGGGGAATGGCAGGGGGTTCATGTCACAGGGAACACTTAAGCAGAAGCCGGATAAACACTTGACAGGAATAGTGCCGATGTGATCAGTATATCAGATGGCAGGTTTAAATCCCTTTAGTAAGAGGTGACTTGGCACTCGAGGAACAGAAGGGGCTGGAATCTGAGGTCTGATCCAGGCTCCACTATTTGCCAGCTCGGTGACCTTGGGCAAGAGTCGTCTGAGCTTGGTTTCCTCATCTGTAAAAAGAAAATTATAATCTCTATCCTTCTTACCCTCCAGGACTGTCGTGAAGGGTCCAAGACACACAGACTGTAGCCGTGTGGGAGTAAAAGGAGCCACTCACTCAGGTGGGACTCCAGAGGCTGCATGGGGAGGATGCAGGGGGCGTTCTGGGCAGGAAAGGGCCTTCCTGATGAGGGAACAGCATAGGCAAAGGCTCGAAGGCAGGAAAGAGCACAGTACCTCGGAGAGCGAAGGTTGGCGTGAGGGGAGGAGGGCTAGCAGCAGGGTCAAATCTCAGGTCCCCTGCCCCATCACCCAAGGAGTGCCCACTGAGCTGACTAGGAGAGGCCATCGGGGCAGGCCTGATGAGGGGCCTATCTGTCCAACCTGCCCAGCGCCATTCAGGACAAGTGATGGGGATGGCTTTGAGGGGTCTCCTCTCCACCCCTTATTCACAGAGTATTGTCTCTCCACCTTGCCTTCACTATGGACTCGTGGTCCTGATGTCCTCCTTTGGCATACCCTTCTCATCTTCAGCCTTCCTGCCAAAAGCCTGCTCACGACTCAGGCTTTAGCACTGCTGGGCTGGGCTGTCTCCTCATTTCACAGGTCCTAGGCAGGCAACCTGATTGACTTCCAAACTGGATTCCTGCCTCCAGCCCCACCTTGCTCCAGTTCAGCCCCCACATAAGCCATGAGACCCTACCTTAGAGTGACTAGAAGAGCAGACATTAATGTCTAAAGGTTGGTTCTGGACAAGGTGTGTGCAGGTCTTCACTGAGCACCATCCTCTTCCAGAAACTAGTAGGAGAAAACGTCCTACCTAAGGACTCAGTATGGCCCAAGTTTAAGGAAAGCTCCGGCCAGGGAAGCCATGGGATATAGCGCAGTACACATGGTTGGCTGCCAGCCCAGTGCCCCCTCTCCTCTTGTTTCCTTCTAACATAACCCTAATGATCGAGGTAGCCCCGTCATACATGGCCACAGCCATCTGCCTCTGGGGGACTCTGACCTACTCGCGACGTCATAGCTGAGCCCAGTTGGCCTAAGGAAAATCCCATTTCACTTGCCCTTGCCCCTGCCCCGACACATGGGTTGAGGGAAGGCATGAGATTCAACTTTGGCCAATGAAGCACAGGCGATACCTGCTGGAGAGTGCGGGAGAAAGTTTCCTTGCCTTACCCCTGAGAAAGAGAGGCGGTAAAAGCTGGCCCCTGTATTTCCTCGGATCGGCATCACATGGATGACTTCATATGAATGTGATGTCTGAAGCTGCTGTGATCATCTCTTTTCTAGGCAGAGTGGGGAGCTTGAGAGAACCTTGAAGACGCCAATGAACCCCTGAACCAACCCACCCTAAAGGCCGTCTCACTTCTCGAATTTCTATTTTGTGAGATAATACATTTTTGTTATTGGCATCTGAAAGCTCCCTCACCAATGCAGAGAGATGAGGTGTGTTCCTCAGGACCTTTTCAGTTTCAAGTGATAGAAACTAGCTCCAACTGGTTTGAGCAAAAAGAGGGACATACCTTTTTGCATAATAATATAAAGTGGATTTTCTTATAGACAGGTGAATCCACACAGATTACTTGGATTTTGAAAAATATTTATCTTCTGATAGCTGAAAGCCTGTACTGGCTTTGAGAATTATTGTTTAGCTTTGGAAAAGTGTGTGTATGTGTGTGTGTGTGTGTGTGTGTGTGTGTGTTCTAAACATTACCATCTGGAAGACTATGGGAAGAATGAGTAGGCCTTTTTAGCTCATATTGGTGGAGACACATTGACGAGGACCATATTTTGAGGGTCTAAGCCCACCCCATGTTCTGCAGGGACCCTGCGTGGTTCGACTCAGACTTTGGGAGCGGTACCCCTGGAGGGTTACCGGGTACTGTGGATCACCTTGACTTTGGGTTAGTCCCATCCCTGTGATCAGGGTTGAGCTTTTCCTAACTGGTAGAGTTCCTCTGGTGAAAAACTGACAAAAGGGTTCCCCTTTCAAAGAAGGGAAAGAGAAGTGGTCTTTACGATAAGAAACATGAGGACCCCCTGTGGTGTGTTGACATTTCTTTGTTTCAGACACTTGGAAGAGTTGGGGTCCAGTTGTATGGCTGCATTTCTGCTGTTCTCTCGGACCCCCAAGAGAGGCCTTGTGGTTGTAGCTATTGAGGGTGGCCTGGGGGTAGGAGGCTGGCCTTTACCCCAGTTCCCACATGGTGAGGCCCTGCAGTGGTAGCTACACCATATGGTAGAGACTAGAGCAAAGCAAGTGGAAATCCAACAAGGAGCTGAGAGTGGTGGGAAGTTGAGATCCTTTCAGATCCATTCCTTAGCCCCAGTAGGTATCTAAATAGTTCACAGGGTCAGGTTAAGATGGGACTTGAGGGCGGGTCCAAGAACTAAGAAGACACACTTCCCCAACCAGCAGCTTCTCTGCCCCCTTGGGCCTTCTGAAGCCACTCTCCTGATGATGGGTTCCCACTTCCACCTTTGAGTCTAAGCGGGGGCCTAGGATGCCCTCAGTCTAGGGTATTGCTCTCTGCAAGGAGCAGTGATGCCTGGTACCTCCTCCCCCATGTTGGGAGGCTTAGGGACTTAGTGTAGCTGGTGAAAAATAAAGCTGTTTAAGTGGTGAGCATTGTATTTTGATCCACAAGCCTGTCTGTTTCTAAAACTCTCTTGTAGACGCCATCAAGCAAAGCCTGGCAGGGTTATTTGGGGTTTGGTTTTGTTTTTCCTCCAAAAGACTGCTAAAATTGCTTGGTTAGATATGAGACAAGAAGCCGTTTTCTTTTGTGTTGTCATGCTGTGCTCTACCACTGAGGCCCCCAGCTCGGAAGCTTTCTGGGTACAAGAGGAGGGAACTGCCCCTTCCCCCACTACCTTAGCCTGGCCTTCAAGGCTCTTTTCCATAAATTGGCCCCAAATGGCCTTCTTAGACATGTCTCCAGCTATTCCCTTCTCAGCACATATTCTCTCTCCTTTTTTTAAAAAAAAGCAGATGTCTCTATTTTTTAAATCCAGAGACCCACAATTACCCTTTCCCCTCGCTAGTCTATTTATTCCCTCTGCCTTAAGTACCCTCATTCCCTTCCTCACCCCAATATTCCCTCTACATGTACAAAATCTACCTAGCTTGCAAGATCCAGGGCCAGTGCCTTTTGTACCATTGCAGAAAATGACGTTACCAGAGAAACCTTCATTCAAAAGCTTCACTGTTATTAGCCATGTGACTTGAGACAGGTACCTTCACCTCCCTAAACTTTATTTTCCTTGTCTGAAAAGTGGAGATAATAACCCACCTCACAGTGTTGCTGAGAGGAGTGGACACATTGTTGGTAAAGTGCCTGTTACTTCCATCTCTTTGTGTTGCAGGGAGAGTGGTTTGCTCAAGGGTATACTTGACCCACAATCTATAGTTGGCTTCCTCCATACTCTGTCTTGAAGGGTCGTGGCCAAACGTGCCTCAGGCCAGCCTTGGATGCCTGGCCCCGCTCTTTCCTGGACTCACACTCTGGCCATTCTACCCCTGTGTGCTGACTGTAGACTCACTCAACCCTCCCTCTCTGCTCCTCTTCTCTGAGCCACCGGTAGAAATAAGGTAGCTGGTCCATGACTGTTAAAGTTCTCAGGAGAGAGTGATCTTCTCCAGTTTGGGGCAGCTTCCAGGAGGATGTCCATGGTAGAGATGTATCAAGTGAAGGAACACTAAGCAAAGGCAAGAAGAGCTCGAGGTCTGTTTGGGAAAAGGCAGGGAGTTGAACATGGCTGGAATACTAAGTGTGTGATGGAGGATGCTGAAAGGTGAGGCTGGGGAGATAGAGTGATGCCAGATCATGGGGGAACTGGAGGTATAATTTTACCCTACAGACAGAGGAAGCCACTGATGGTGTTTGTGTAACGGAATGGCAGTGTGCAGGGTGCATTTGGGGAGAGCACTGTGAGGACAACATGGATGATAGGTTGGAGGGAGTGAGACTCAGTGAGGAGATTCAGGCAATAGTCAGGAGCCAGGGAAGAAGGACCTGGAAATGTAGATTTTGGAAGGCAGGATGTAGCAAAGGTCTCCCTGCAAGGGCATGGACTCCTCTGTGCCCATCTTTGGGTTTCCCAGTTTCCCAGACTCCCATAGGGGCTGAGCCTCTCCTCTGAGAACCAGGGGTGTGGGCTCCCCTTGTTCTCTCTGTTCTGGCCTCTTCTTGCTCCATGCCCTCCAGTGCCGCAGCTGTGGTGACTCCTTTGCTGGTATGACTAGCCCTATCTATAACGGACACAACTTGAAACTAATCTTGTCTGAAGTAGCAATGGCCTCCAAACAGGTCTCTCTGACTCCATTCTTACCCCATAATCTAATATCCACCCAGCAGCCAGTGGGAGCCTGTGAAAATATATGTCACATAATGTCCCCTCTCTGCTCCAAATTCCCCAATAACTCCTCATTCACCCAGAGTAAAAGCCGCCTCCGTACGAAGGCCCTCCCTGCTCTGACTCCCTCTCTGCCATCTCTCTAAAATTACCCGCTCCTGCTTTCCTACCCCAGCCTCCTCACAGAGCCTCCGGCACACCTGGCATTCTCCTCCCCAGGGATTTCACACCTGCTGTTCCTTTTGCCTGAAACACTCTTCCCTACAGATGCCCTTGACTCTCCCTTCCCTTCCTTCACTTGTTTGTCCAGGTGGCATTTTTATGGCAAAGCCTTCTCTGACTATCCCATTTCAAGTTATAATTGCTCCCCTTCTCACTTACACTCTGTGTCCTCCTTCTTTGTTTTATTCTTTCCATTCACATATCACCTTATACTATAATGCATAATTTTTGTTATGCTTATTTTCTGTCTTCCTCTGCTAGAAAGTAATCTCAAGGAGGAGAGGGAATTTTGTCTGTTTAATTTCTGATGTATCCTCCAATACCCAAAAGAGTAACCTCGTAAGAGGACACTCAGTATTTGCAGAATGAATAAATGAATGGAGAGTGCCTTTGAGTCTTGAGAGCCACTGAGAGCTGTCCCTGGTGCTGCCCTGGCTCTACTCCTCCCTGTCCTTTCTGCAGCTGTGTGCCGACCCTGGTCACTCTCAACTCCCCTGGCCCCCGTCCCTACTCACTCCTCAACTGCTGATGCAGCCAGTCAGATGGCAGACAAGGAATCCACAAGTTTGAAAATGAGGGGTATGAGACCCTGTGGACTCGATTTTCAAGGGCCGTCAGGATCAAGTCCAAATTCCTTGGCATGGCTTAGAAGGCTCCCTGCCTCCTGCTTCAGCTGGTCCCTGCACCACTTCCTCCTGCTGCCTGTGCTCCTGTCCTCTTTCTGCTCCTTGACCACCTGTGGCTCCAGATTCCATGCTGCCTGCTCCCCCTGACTGCTTCTCTGGCCAACTCTGTCAGCCTTCAGATTTTATCTCATAGATGGCTTTCTCTGGAAGGCCTTGTTTGATTCCCAGATAAGTTTCACACTTCCATGGGCTCTGACCCTCCCCTTTGATGACAATTATTATGCTTGTAATTATTTCACATTGCTTCCCTGCCCACTAAATCATGAGGCTGTGAAGGCAGGTGCCAGGTCTGTTTTGCTCAGTATCTTTGGAGCTCAGCACATTGAAAGGGATCAATAAGTCATTGTTGAATGAACAACTGGAAAGGAAGAAAGAGGCTACAGAAGGCAGTCCAGAAAGAACAGGCTCTGGAATAGGAATGACCTGGGTTCCAATCCTAGCTCTGTCACTAACAGTCTGTGTGACCGTCAGTAAGTCACCGCCCATCTCGGAGCCTCCATGTCTCATCTCTGAAATATATATAGTAATAAAACCACACCAGGGTTGTTGGAATAATTACATGTGGTGCTGAGCAGGTACTTGGTACTTGCAAGGTTCTGGATAAGTGGCCTCTACGTTAATGATGAAATTATGAAACACTAGTAATCATTTCCCCCTGTTCAGCTTGTCTGCAAAGTACTTCCAAGACAATTGTCTTATTTCATCACCTATTACATTACTTGTCTTCGAGTAGCTCGTGGAGGAAGAAAACTGAGATTAGACAGGTCTAGCAACTTGCTGAAGGCCACCTAGCACTGGAGGGCTAGGCTGAGATTGGACCAGGCAGCGTGGCTGTGGAGTCCTTCTAGGGCCCTGTGGCTCTCTGCTTTGTGTTTTGGCTACTTGGGCACAAATGTTACTAGATTGTAAAGAGCAAATATCGTGCCCAATTCACTACAGAATCCCTAGTTCCCAGTGCAGAGTCCGACAGAGAGCAGGTAGTTGGCAAATGTTTGTTGAGTACAGTTTATCCGTGACTCCCACTGCTCGCCCGCCTTCCTCTGGATGCTCTCAGTTCAGAGCAGGACCCCTTGACGAACTCCCACAGGCCCCTTTGGAAGAGCGAAAGGCAGACCCCTGAGAAGCAGTGTGTCCTCAGAGAAAAAAGCCATGGGTGTCACTGGAGCATGTCCTTGACTCCACTGAGATACAAGTCAAGTGTCCCGTGGAGCACTGGCCACCTCTCTGTCTCAGCACCTGCTTGGGTATCCACTCACCTATGGCACCTGGACAGAAGCAATGCTGGAGAGGGCATTGTGTGCAACCAGGCGCCCTGCGATCCCCATGCCTGGCTCCACACAGGGGCTCTGTGCTTAAATGCCATCTGTGAGCTCTTGGGCAGCATCTGGGCAGCCAGATCAGCCTTCTGGGAGACATGCCAGCCTCGGGTCCTTTGAGCAGGTACAACCCTGGGCCCGGCGCCTTCTTCTGGTCACTCCCAGGGAACTGAATTCACTGGAGGTCTGGGAACCTGAAGTATTTGTCTCATTTTGTTATTCCTGAGTACCCCAGCCTTCTATCTAGTTTCCTTTTTGAATGTAAGGCACATAGAAGAATGGGAAGAGTCCAAAGGAAAGAATTGGAGAACCCGGATTTTGTCCCAACTTGTTTCCCACTGTGGTGTGCCCTGGGCAAGGTGCTTCCCCTCACTGGAACTTAGCTTCTGAGGTTTAGAGGAGCATTACTGGAATGCAGGCTCAAGGACACCCCCTTCCTGTCCAGCCACAGACAGGCAGCTCACGACAATGTGAGACCACTGGATTCCAAATCAGGAGACTTCTCTGACCTTGGAAGAATTGCCTAACTTCACAGAGACTTGGTTTTTCTGCCCAGAAAATGAGGATAACATACACTTTCTGGACTACATCGTAGTCTGTCGGGGGCTCTGGAGATTTCATAAATGTTGAAGTGGAAAGAGGGAAGTGATCAGTCAAAACCCATGTATGAATGACTCATGGACACGGACAATGGTGTGGGGGTTGACTGGGAGTGGGAGGAGGGATTGGAGGAGGAGGGCATAGGAGAAAAATTGGGACAACTGTAATAGAGTAACAATAATAATAAAAATAAATTAAAAAACAGTAGGAAGGAGGTGATGGGAATCCCAACTTTAACCATCTACATTTTAAATAATTAAGTCAACTGATATTTCTTAAGTACCT